>JACEEZ010004284.1:0-50000 GCA_016584305.1 Chionoecetes opilio | reverse complement strand
GCTGTTGCCCTTGACATATCAAAAGCTTTTGATAGAGTCTGGCACAAATCTTTAATTTCCAAACTACCCTCATTCGGTTTCTATCATTCCTCTCTGTACCTTCATCTTAAGTTTCCTTTCAAACCGTTCTATTGCAGCTACAGTAGACGGACATTGTTCTTCTCCTAAATCTATCAATAGTGGTGTTCCCCAGGGTTCTGTCCTATCACCCACGCTCTTTCTATTATTCATTAATGATCTTCTAAGTCTAACTCAAAGCCCTATCCACTCCTACCCTGATGATTATTCTACCCTGCATTTTTCAACGTCGTTTATTAGACGTCCAACTCAACAGGAACTAAGTGATACACGGAGAGATGCTACCGAGCGCCTAACTTCTGATCTTTCTATAATTTCTGATTGGGGCAAAGCAAACCTTGTTTTGTTCAATGCCTCAAAAACCCAATTTCTTCACCTATCTACTCGACAAAACCTACCAGATAACTATCCCCTCTTCTTCAATGACACTCAACTGTCTCCTTCTTCTACATTGAACATTCTAGGACTATCCTTTACTAAAAATCTGAACTGGAAATCTCACATCTCTTCTCTTGCTAAAACAGCTTCTAAGAAGTTAGGTGTCCTGTGGCGTCTGCGTCCTTTTTTTTCTCCCTCCCAATTACTTGCTCTCTACAGGGGCCTTATCCGCCCATGTATGGAGTATATCTCACATGTTTGGGGAGGATCCACTCATACAGCTCTCCTAAACAGGGTTGAGTCAAAAACTTTTCGTCTCATCAACTCCTCGCCTCTGACTGACTGTCTTCAATCTTTAAATCACTGCCACAATGTTGCTTCTCTTGCTCTCTTCTACCGTTATTTTCATGCTCACTGCTCTTCTGAACTTGCTAACTGCATGCCTCCCCCCTCCCGCAGCCTCGCTGCTCAAGACTTTCTACTCATTCTCATCCCTATTCTGTCCATCTTCCTAATGCAAGAGTTAATCAGTATCTTTACTCTTTCATCCCTTTCATTGGTAAATTCTGGAACTCTCTTCCTGTTTCTATTTTTGCACTTCCCTATGACTCAAATCTTTTCAAAAGAAGAGTAACAAGACACCTCTCGAACTAAATTGGCTCACCCCTCTTTTTTATATTATTCTCTTACTGTCTTCTTTATAGGGACTGGCAACTAAGCAGGCTTTGTGTTACCCATTTTTTGTGTGCCCTTGGCCAGTCCTTTGTGATGTAAAAAAAAAAAAAAAAAAAAAAAAAAAAAAAATGTTGTCTCCCGGAGCTGAGCGTGGGTCACACTTGGCTGCCCGAGCACTTAATCGAGACCTGGCATGTCTATCTCTAGGAGCTTGAGCGCTGACAACTTTCCTTTTCCAAAGGGGTACGACACTGTATCGCAGCCTGACAGTGCATGGACACCGAGAAGTTGGCTGCACTTTATCAGGCCTAACCGCCGAACAGTTTCGTTGATGTCCAAGACATCCCCATTAGGGTACGCCGTATAACAAAAATTCTTTTTCTCAACTTTGGCATGCCAATTTCCTATGTAAAATGGAAGTATAAGACGATTTTATCTCTTTCCATTTATGCATTTGAGCAATTCTTACTATGCAAAATCGCACTTTTATATTGCACCCTTATCGAATAATGCTTAAATGAGTACGCAGTGTCTGGTTGGTCCTGTTTATTGCATCATGCACCAATATGAGTTCCAAATGACTGGCGTGGTAAGCTCTTTCTGATCAGTTGGTTCATCAGGCACTACATCACAGTGTCACAGCCTCTACGTTGGCCTAGAACGTGTCCATCATGTCCTTAGACCTGAAGCAGGGCATGGTCTCCCGGTGGTGGGCCCGAGCCCGGATGAACCCGTCTCTGGCCTGCTGCCCCACTACTGCTGCCGCAGCCTCTGTCACCTGCTTCACGACTCTTTCGGTGCTCTGAGTGTGGATAGAGAACTCCGGAACCTCGTACGGCTTGACCAGGATCTCCTGGATCTGATCCCCGGACAGTGAACAGGTGAATGGCGGCTCGTGCACCTGGCCAGGCTGCCAGCTGATCAGTGTCTGCAAGCTGGTGGCTGACAAGTTCAGCTTGGGTGTGATGCATCCTGTTTATTGCATCATGCACCAATATGAGTTCCAAATGACTGGCGTGGTAAGCTCTTAAACTCTGGTCTTACACTGGTGTCCCCATACTCCTTGCCAGCCCTCAGCTTCAAAATCTGGGTCACGGCGAACCTGCGGTCGTCCTCACTCTGACTCGCCATCAGCGAGAGGAGGACACATTCTGAGTGTGCGAACCATGCTCCTGTCCGCACGTAGAAGGTCACAGCTGTTTGGACCTTCTTGGGCTGCGACCTCATCACTCTGAGCTGCGTGAGGATGTGCTTGAGGCCGTCCTCTAGTCTGTGGTGAACCTTGATGTCGTAGTAGAGTTTGAAGTACACCTGCAGGCAGTACTTGACTAGGATTTCCAGGGTGTTCAGTTCTTTGCCAGTCAGTCCATGCTTTTTGGTCCACATGTACACGAGCGACTGGGCTGTGGTGAGCCATCTGGAGTGGGACACCTTGCCACACTTGATCTCCTGCAGCTCGGACGGGAGAACGCCACGCTTCACAACCTGGACCAGCTGGTAGGAGACCTGCTAGTCAGTGCACATGTTGACCAGGATATACTCCGGTATCTCCGTGAGATCTTCACCGCCTGGCACTCCTCTGAACTCTGCATTGTACTGCATCTCATTCACGCTGGACAGCAGACTGCACACTGGACCCGTGAAGCCAGTGTCAGATGAGGTAGGCCCGTCGATGCTGGTGATAAGGTGACGCAGGGGCAACTCGTTTGTGTGCAACACGCATATACTCCAGAAGAGCTTGCGTCCCAGCTTCTTCTCCAAATGGGCGTGAGTACCACCCTTCCACCCCGTGTTGGCCCTACTTGAGTCACCTTGCAGTACGATCAGTGAGTCGGTGGAGTCGTATGTCACCAGCAGATCATAGAGAGCCTGAGCCACCTTGAACGCAGGCTTCTCAGGTGGCACCGGGTCCTCTGGTACAAAGTGCCAAAGGTACCTTCCAGATGGCTCCTCTGTCACTGACACATGCTCCTCCCTGATCAACCTTGGGTGCAGTTTCCCATAGCTGTCGGGCACCATCGCCCTGGTCTTGTCCTTCCTCCCATCGTAACCCAATCCAACTATGTTGGTACCCTGGTGCTTCCCCTGGTCAAGGTCCCTGGCCGATGCCATGGCATCCTGCCTGGCCCTCCTCAGCTTGTTAGGATCGCAGACCAGGTACGACATGTCTGGAGAGAGGTGGCCGTCAGCGATAAGGTCCTGGAGGAGTCCAGAAGCCAAGGCAGCAGCAGCAGTGGGCGGAACGTCGAACCGGATGCTTGCCAGCGCCTGGTTCCGGACTGGCATTGTGTTTCTTCTTGCAGCTGGCCTGTCCAAGTACTGCATCACAAGGGGTGCCAGGGACCCCAGCCTTTCCCTGAGCAGTCGGTCTACCAGTATGGCAGCCTCCTGTTGCTCCTGCCTCTTTCCTCTGAGTGGCAGGGTGAACGACTCCTCCGTCCCATCCTCAGAATCCTGGTGATCTTCAGCCTGGCCCAGGAACATCTGCTCCTGCAGCTCAGACGTCTGACCTTTCATCTTTCTGCTTCTGCTTCTTCAGCTTAGCCTCCTCTTCCAACTGTTTTCTCTTTGCTGCTTTCACTTGTCTATGCGTCTCATTCTTGTCTACCCCTGTCATCATCATTGCACTCTCCTCCCCAACTTTGATCCTCTGGTAGTACAGCCACTCCAGGTCCAAAGTAGGGACTTTGCTGGCCAGGGGGCAGTCACACTGCACGTGTGCTCTCGCGTGGCACAGCTGGGGGCTGGAGCAGTGGGATTCCTGGTCCTTGCAGAGGAAGATCGTGTGAGGGCAGGCCGTTATGTCAAACAGCCTGTCCATATTCTTCTCCACGAATTCCTTTACTGCTTTAGTTGCTCTGTCTCTCACCACTTCACTAACCTTCTTCCAAAAATGATCTATCCTTCTGGTCACGGACCAGTCAATAACAACCACTGGAGGTGCAAACTGGGCGTTTGATTTCTTCCACTGGGCAAGCACCATGGGGGTCAGATCCTTCGCAATGTCTCTCACTGGGTACCCCCGCTTGTCAACACCCTCCCGGATACCGCTGAGTTCTTGGAGAATGATTCCCCTCTTCATCACACCGCGATACGTAGGCACCTCACTCTCAGCAAACTCTCGTCCACCGTCAACAAAGGCGGCCAACTTGGATCCAGAGCTCTGTCTAGTTGCGGGCTTCGACCCACTTGGTTTACAAGGAGAAGCCATCCTGAAAAAGACGATCAAGAATTGATGATAGGTGCAAATGAAGCCGTTGCTTTAGCGGGGCTAAGCTATGTTTTGCATATAAATATAAAAGTCCATTTTTGCATAGCAAGAAGTGCTCAAACCAAAAAGTTGAAGGGGACAAACCACCCTTAAAATTCAATTTTACATAAGAAAACACCTGCCAAATTCGAAATAATCTATATTTCACTTTTCATTGGACCTACGGCGTACCCTAATCCCCATTCCATTTTTCCATTTCAATCTTGGCGGAAACTTGCATCCTCGATGTCCAGTACACCAAGAGAACAAATATATCAGTGTCATCACTAAGGATGCGGATGGTCTCGGCGCCTTCTTTCACTGCTGTCAGCATGTAGCTGCAGAGGGTTATGTCTGCCTCATCATGGGTAACGACACAGTACAGCTTATTGACGAGTTGAATACTGTGTGGAAGTTGATAACCGCATAGAATGTTGTTGAGCATATTCTTGTTCTTGGAATTGTGAAGAATAGCTTTTCGACATGGAAGGGGAGTATTTGCGGTTAGCCGAACTTCCTTGGCTCTTCCTCTTCTTGTCCGCTCGTGGTCCTTTGCACTGGGAGCTTCTTGGACATATCTGTCGAACAGAACGACTTTCTTTGAGACAGGAGGGTAGTGGGCCAGTCTAGTGCCGGAACTTGCAGCCAGATCTCCTGTAGTCCCGGAGACTGGCCATACAACGTGGTACAGAAGCTGACCGCCATCAATCAGGACCACATCTGGAGCAGATTGAGTTGTGACAAAGACGCCAAGAGACTTGACGAGCACTGCTTTGTCACCCTTCCTCAAGCAGCCGTACTCGTCGATAAGAGCTGGAGGGACCGGACTCACTTCAAACTGGAAGACATCGTCTATATCAATGCTGCGCTGCTGCCCTACGACTAACAGCCGACTGAACAGAGTCTCGATGTCGTAGACGGCCTGCCCTTTGATAGTGACTGCCTTCTTGAGCGACTCCATTGTTTTGACATTCTTCTTTATTGTCTTGTGGAATTCACTGCTCAACGAAGCAGAGAAGTGCCTGCTCTGCTCTTTCTCGTTGGCCAATGCGTTCTGAACATTCACTGTGTCTGTTGCCACTTGTCCATTGCAGATGTTATACAGAGCTGGTTCCTGGTCATTGAATGGATGGCCGCCATCTTGAATTCTGAGAAATGCTAAAGGTTGCACAAGTAGCAACCAAGCTAATTTTGCTCTCCTAACCATATATAATACATTTCCCCAAAAAAAGTTTACAGTAGTTAACATTGCAAGGTCAACATTTTGGCAACTAGACTAGTACCCATACGACACTTCTTGATGGTTGGTTTAATAGGTCGAGCGGTTTTCAAGGGTTGTTAATACATAAGTACCAGGAACGAGGAATACATTATGCAGTTATATAAGATATGTACGCTGTGAGGGAGGGCAACTATTTACGGGTTCTTACGATCAAGGAGTTTAAGTCTATAGAATGGCCCGAAAAGTTCAGTGACGCACACGGTCTAACCACACGAGCTAATAAGAGTGAGTGTGTAGCTTCACTCACCTGGACCAGGTCCAGCCTGGTCCAGCGGATAAGTGGATAATCATGCACATTATGATAAAAGCATGAAACCTGGTAAGTTGTTAGTATACATCATAATGAACGTTTTAAAGATTGGAGGCATTCTGGATCTGTCCTGTGTCAGCCATGGCGGCCATCATGGAAAATGGCCCCCCTCGATTCAGAATAATATTTATAAATCATATCACACGACTCAGGTATCGGAAATACATAAGAAAGGCATGCCAATTTAAGTTGTAGACCCTGGTAAATCGATTAGGACCACTAATCAATCAATCATTGGGGGCATACGCCGAGGGGCGCGTCGCCTCGCCCACCCTACGACGCCACTCCCGGGGTCACCACCAGTGTTGTAGGTCTCGAGACTGGTCTTGGTCTTGGTCTTGGTCTCGTTTGATGTGGTCTTGGTCTTGATCTTGGTCTCGAAGCTTCTGGTCTCGGAGTTTGGCTCGAGACCAGGTCGAGACCAGGATTAAAAAGTGCATCGCGGCGGCGTGGGGATGGTCGGAATTTATTATCATACACGGAGAAAAATCATGGCTGTTTCGATTCACGGCGCGCCATACAGCTTTGTACTGTCTATAGATACTGCCTGACTAGCTCTACGGTAGATCCCTAAGACAGGACTATATGGATAATTTAATTAGGTCCGTTATATTCAAAGGTACATGTATGATAAAAAAAGTAAAACCCATTCCTTACAAACAGGACAGGACAATACAATTTAGTATTTACGCAGTACAGACCGAAAACATTCAGATAATAGTCATATTTAAAAAAAAATATTTGTATATGCCTGTTCTTGGTCTTGGTCTGTTTCGGAGGGTCTGGTCAAGGTCTTGGTCTTGGTCTCGGAGGGTTTTGGTCTCGGAGGGCTGGTCTTGGTCTCGGAAGGTCTGGTCTTGGTCTTGGTCTTGAAGGGTCTGGTCTTGGTCTTGGTCTTGGTCTCGGAGTGTCTGGTCTTGACTACAACACTGGTCACCACGCGCGAGTCCCTATGCAGGCTCCTTTCCCATATCAAGCAGCTCTCGACAAGAAACATCAACTTGCCCCAGACACGAGCCTTGTGAGCCGTTGCTTGGCCTCCTCCACGCCGGATTGTCTCTTACAGATACAACTCGATGGGAAGGATCGGTTTCAGGGTAGCGTGCCACATGCCCATATAGCCGAAGTTGGCGCTGACGGACTATGCAGGTAATAGGCCTCGATTCAGTCTCACGGTGCAATCGCTGATTTTACACGTAATCATCCCAGCGATACCCCATGATTCTGCGAAGACACTTATTACCAAAGGCATCGATTCGTCTCTTCAAGTCACTATTTAGTGTCCATGTCTCACAACCATAGAGTAAGACAGGGATCACAAGCGACTTGAAGATCCTGATCTTTGTCCTCCTGCACAGGTACCGACAACGCCAAATACTCCCGCTGAGCGAGTCCATAACACCGTGGGCTATGCCAATCCGCCGTAAGACTTCTTGACGTTGTAAGGAGTGTTGGCTTGTTACGCTCGCCAACTGCTCCGAGGCTTCAGAGTCGGCGGCACGGCTCAACAGAGTCGACAGCGGGCCTGCCATGTTACCGAGTGGGAGTTCCTGCCCAGCCGTCACCCTAGCCAGCCACACTACCTACAACCACCAACCTGCACTTCAATTTGCACTTGTAAATATTCTTATTACACAAGTAAAGTTTGCACCTACGTGCTGTTTACGTGACCTTATACCATGGCGCAGTGACTACAGGAGCAGCGTATAGTTGGTACCACGCCAAGATGCCGGAGACTAGGAGTCAAGCCGAGCGCCCCGAGGACCAGCCGTCAGCGGAGTTGTTTACGGCGCAGGTTGTGGACAAGCTTTCTTCGTTGTTGGAGATGCAGCAAGCACATGCCACAGAAGATCGCCGTGTAATGCAGGAGCTTCTGTCACGTGTGTTGGCAACCCGGGATGGTGTGAGTGGCGGAGTGGCTGATGTGAGGACGCCGATACCCGCACCGCGTCACCACGTTAGCCGCCCCCAAGCCCAGGCACCACACAAGCTTTCTCCCAACGTTTCCCTGCGTGAGTACAAGGTGTGGCGCAGTGCATGGGCGGACTATGAGGAACTGTTGCAGCTTCGGGAGCAGCCCGTACGGACCCAGCTGGCACACTTCCGGTCATGCCTCAATACTACCATCAATACGCCGTTAATACTACCATCGGTGTGTTTCGGGGTGTCGATGATGCTCTTCTTTCCTGGTATGATTCCCGTGTATTACACATAATTCCCGAAGATTATCCTAAACAGATTTCTGCGGTGCGTTGTAACGAGACCTCCTCCCCCCATGCAGAGACCTCTGCATCACATTCCAGCACAGAGGGACGACAGGTAGACAAGGATCGCAAAGTATTCCTGAAGGAGTTCCCTGACGTCCTGGTGGATTCCGGAGACTTTGACAACGGTGCAAGGCTCGCCTCCATGGTGGGGCCTCCCATGATGATCCACCTTCGTCCTGACTCCCAGCCCTTTGCTCGTCACACGCCCAACAGTATTCCGTTGGCTTGGCAGGCGGATACGAAGGCCATGCTGGATACTATGGTTAAGCAAGACATCATAAAGCCGGTAGGTGCTGAGGTGTCTGATTGGTGTCATCCCATGGTTGTCGCTCAAAAGCAGTCTGGCGGTGTTCGAATCACCGTTGACTTGTCAAAGCTTAACCGGCAGGTGCTTCGCCCGACGCATCCATCCCTGTCGCCCCGCTCCGCGGCGATGCAGGTAACCCAGGGCTCCAAATATTTTTCCGCCTTAGACGCTATGTGGGATTATTGGCAAATTCCCTTAAAGGAGGAGTCTCAGCCTCTCACCACATTCATCACACCCTGGGGACGGTATAAATTCCTAAGGGGACCGATGGGATTTGTCTCTACAGGTGACGAGTTCTGCAGGCGTGTGGACATCGCATTGGAAAGTGTTGACAACTGCACAAAGGTCGTCGACGATGTGCTTGTGTGGGACACTACTTACGAGGAGCACCTCGACCGGGTAAGGCAGATATTGAAACGCTTCCGGCTTCACCGCATCACCATCAACCAGAAAAAGTTCATGTTTGCCTCCCCAACCGCCCATTTCTGTGGGTACATCATCTCAGAGGACGGTGTTAGTGCTGACCCGGGTAAAACAAAAGCGGTGGCAGATTTTCCAGTTCCCACCAACCTAACAACCCTTCGCTCTTTCTTTGGTGTTGTCAACCAACTAGCTGATTTCTCCACAGAGGTCGCCGAGGCAGCAGACACACTTAGGGCGCTTCTCAGCCCAAGGAAAGAATTTGTTTGGACTCCAGCTCATCAGTCCTCCTTTCAGGCGGTGAAAAAGGCCCTCTCGTCGACCCCAGTCCTGGCTCACTTTGACCCTGCTCTACCTACAGTCCTGCAAACTGACGCCTCCCGTCTCAAGGGACTTGGTTACGCCCTGCTCCAGCGTCACGGTACCAAGTTGAGGTTAGTGCAGTGTGGGTCAAGGTTCCTGAGCGATACTGAAACTAGGTATGCTGTGGTGGAACTAGAATTGCTTGCTGTCGTGTGGGCTATGAGGAAGTGCCGGATGTACTTGCTTGGCCTTTCTACCTTCGAATTGGTGGTTGACCACAAGCCGCTCGTTCCCATTCTTGACCACCACACCCTGGACGCAATAGACAATCCTCGCATCCAGCGGCTGAAGGAGAAAATAGCACCATACGTCTTTTCCACCATCTGGCGTAAAGGTAAGGAGCACGCACTCCCAGACGCACTGTCCCGCGCCCCCGTTGCTGTGCCGACGCACGCTGATATGGAGGCCGAGTCTCAGGTCGCCCACCACGTTCGTACATGTGTGTTGGCCAGAGCCTGTGAGATTTCTGAGCCTAACTCGGACCCTTACGCAGACCCAGTCATTATTGACATACGCGAAGCTGCGAGGATGGATGACACATACCAGCTTCTAATTAATAACGTCTCTTCAGGTTTTCCAGCAAACCGGCCAGATTTACCGGCTGCCCTGCAAGATTACTGGAAGCTCCGCGACGACCTGTCCACTGAGGATGGACTGGTGCTATATGGCTCGTGGTTGGTCATCCCTACCTCGCTCAGGAGCCATGTCCTTTCCCGACTACATGACTCCCATAGAGGCATCGAGGCGACGAAGCGTCGGGCCCGTCAAACTGTGTGGTGGCCCGGCATTAACAGCGACATCACCAGCACGGTCAGGGGCTGTGACGCGTGTCAGAAGATGCTGCCGTCACAGCCGAAGGAGCCACTACTCTCGGACCCTCTTCCATCACGGCCCTTCGAGGAAGTCTCGGCAGACCTCTTCACCCACGCTGGTAAGGATTACCTAATCTACTCCGATCGCTTGTTTGGGTGGCCGTGCATTGCAGAATATGGTCGGGAGGCGACGTCGCGAATCACGATGAAGCTGCTGTGTGGCATCTTTAAGGATGTGGGTGTACCAGTTCGGCTCCGGACTGACGGAGGGCCGCAGTTTTCAAGCTTTGCGTTTCGGTCCTTCGTGAAGAGATGGGGCATTAATCATGTCTTATCTTCCCCCAGTTACCCCCAGTCTAACGGCCACGCAGAGGCTTTCGTGAAGAAGGCGAAATATCTCATCGCGAAGGTCCGCACTGCAGGTGGCAACGAAGATGAGGCCTTCGACAGAGGCTTGATGGAGCTCCGAAACACTCCCCGCCCTGATGGTCGATCTCCAGCCCAGATGCTTTACGGTCGTCCTCTCCGGACGGCAGTACCGGCACACCGGCGTGCATTCGCTCCCGAATGGCAGGCAGCCGATGAGGAGTGCGACGCCAAACTGTCCGCGGGAATGGAAAAGGCGGAGTGGTACTATAATCGCTCCTCCCGTGCGCTACCGCCGCTTCGTGTCGGCACCCCTGTACGCATACAAGACTGCAAGTCTCGGCGCTGGAACAAGCAGGGGGTGGTAGTTGGTGTCGGTAATCACAGAGATTACCACGTCCAAGTTGCAAGTGGGAGGATATTTTGGAGGAACCGCCGCTAACTACGTCCAGCACCAGCTTCGACCTCAGGTGAACCCCAGGCCGCTCCTCCTGTAGGTGATCGCCGCATGGTGCGGTTCTCGTCGCCATCGCCAGCCACCCAGCCGCAGCGCCGAAGCTTACGTGAACGCAGACGTCCGGACCGCTTCGTTCCGTAACCTCTTTCCCCCCGGGAGGGAGATGTAAGGAGTGTTGGCTTGTTACGCTCGCCAACTGCTCCGAGGCTTCAGAGTCGGCGGCACGGCTCAACAGAGTCGACAGCGGGCCTGCCATGTTACCGAGTGGGAGTTCCTGCCCAGCCGTCACCCTAGCCAGCCACACTACCTACACCACCAACTCGTATACCTGCACTTCAATTTGCACTTGTAAATATTCTTATTACACAAATATAGTTTGCACCTACGTGCTGTTTACGTGACCTTATACCAGACGTGACCCGCCGTCATTATGGACTGCGCTACCAAGGTATGTAAAACTTTCCAGGATCTCAATGTCCTCGCCGCACGCATGAACAGACTGTACTGTTTCATCTAGTAAACCTCCAAACACCTGGACCTTGGTCTTAAGCCAGGAGACCTCAAGTCCTAAAGGCTTTGCCTCCTCGTGCAGCGCCTCGAGAGCCATCACCAGGACCTCCAGCGACTCAGCAAAGATTACTTCATCATCGGCAAAAACAAGATCAGTGATCTTGGTGTTGCCGACGGATGCTTCACAATCACTTAGATCTATAGCTTTGTCCAATACCCAGTCCATACAAGTGTTGAAAAGTGATGGGGCAAGGATGCACCCTTGCCTCACTCCTGTATTAACAGGAAAAAAGCTGGATACACCTGCCCCACACTTCACAGCACTCTCAGTCCCAGAATACAGACCAGTTATCAAACCAATAGTCCTTGCAAGGATCCCGCGAAGTCGCAGAAGATCCCAGAGTGACTCACGATGCACTGAGTCAAACACCTTCTTGAGATCAACATAGGCTGCAAGTATCCCCTGTCGAAACTCACGTCGGCGTTCCACCAGGACATGAAGCGCTAGCATACGGTCCGTTGTTGACTTACCAGGCGTGAACCCAGACTGCTGAGGTCTCTGATGCTTCAGCAGATGACTACGGATCTGTGTCAGCAATAGATGGGCAAGCACCTTGCCTGGCACGCTGAGCAATGTAATACAGCGGTAATTGTTTCAGTCCTGACGGTCCCCTTTCCCTTTCCAGATAGGGACGACCAGCCCCCTTTTCCAGTCAGGAGGAATGGTACCTGATTGCCACACGGCAGTCAGGACAGCATGCACCCCGCGGATCATGGCCTCACCCCCAGCTTTGAGGAGCTCCGCACTGATGTTACAAACACCAGCTGCCTTTCCACCCCTTAACTTTGCTACAGCCTCTGACTTCGTTAGGAGCCGGTGCAGTTTCGTCAATGGGAGGATCGGCATCCACTGCCTGTAACCCAGTGGTGTGAAGCTGCTCAGTTGGAGGGTCCACCGTGAACAACTGCCCAAAATACTCAGCCCAACGAGCCATCTGCCCATCCATGTCCGACACGAGGCACCCATCTGCTGTTCGAATAGCACTCGCGCGAGATGGAGACTTGGAACGAAGCTTCTTCAGGGCTCGGTAGGCGAGTCGGAGGTCATTAACGTTCAAATGACCCTCGACATCCTCAGCTATACTCCTGACATACCTCTCCTTGTCTCTCCACAGGAGGGTTCTACTTCGGCGTGACAGAGCCCTGTGCTGGTCCTGGACAGGTATTTATAAAGCTTCTTAGCAACTCCTAGCAACTCCTAAGCTTAAGAATTCCTAGGAGTTGCTCGGGAGTTGCTAGGAGTTAACGAAAACGCTAAGAGTGGTGGAACTGTCCCATAGCTTCTCATAAGACTCTTATGAGTAGCTATGAGTAAGGAAAAAATACGTTTTTTAGCCTAGTAGGCGTATATATAGCCTTACCGAGTATCTTATTATGTGTTTGCTACCCTGATGAATTCGCGGAAACAATAACACAGGCGGGATATGGCGGAGGCAGGACGTGCAGATAGGGTGAGGAGGCGAGGAAGGATTTTCCGGGCACGTCGTGATGTACTGGCAGAGTACAGTGACAGACAATTGCTGGAGAGGTACAGGTTCGACAGAGCAGGGATTGAATTTATCACGGACCTTGTGAAAGATAGAATTCAAAGTGGCACCAGGAGGAACCATGCTATCTCTGCTCTGTTGAAAGTGGTGGTTACTCTACGCTACCTAGCCACTGGACGGATGCAGCTATGTGGAGGTGATGATTTGGGTATGTCTCAGTCCACGGTGAGCAGAGTAATTACTCAAACTATTGAAGCTCTTGCCACTCCTGACATCGTGAGACAGTTTATTGATTTCCCAACAACTCGGGAGGCTGTGGACAGGAACATGCAAGAGTTCCAACGAATGCATGGGTTCCCAACTGTGGTGGGAGCTATTGATGGAACCCATGTTAGGATTATTGCACCTGCCCAAAATGAGGAGATATACGTGAACAGGCACAGGTATCACAGCATCAATGTTCAGGTGGTGTGTGATGCTAAGTACCGCCTGATTGATGTTGTGACACAGTAGCCGGGCTCTACCCATGACAGCCGCATCCTAAGAGAAAGCGGCCTCAAACAACTTTTTGAGCAAGGCATAGTGCCTGAAGGGTGCCATCTTCTGGGTGACTCCGGCTCTGGGGGCGAGATATGGCTCCTGACACCATATTTGCCACCTGGGAGGAGGCAGCCACCGCTGGAAGAGTTTCAAGTCAACTACAACAGGTGAGTTTCTTATGTTAAAATTGTTGTCTTTATTGCAGGTCGAAGGGGTAAAAATTTCACTAATTAGAAGTTGGTTAAGTTAATATTACGCAGGAGTTGGTGGGTTCCGCATGATTTATAGCTTACTTTTTTGGTAAATTTTTACACTGGGACCCGAATTCTCTTCACAACTGGGAGTATGGTTTCTGTTTACTTTAATGGATTCTACGAAACTTCAATCAATCTGAAATAACAGTCTGAATTTCCGTCGCAAAAGAGTACTTTCGGAGATATAAAATGTTTTTAGTAGAAAGAAGTGTATAGGATATATGACAATTAAGTAGCATAACCCCATCCTTAGACTCTGTAACCTGACCTAATCTAACCTAACCCCATGGTTTAATCTAACTAAAGCCAAATCCTCATTAAAGTGTCTGCGGCAAGGGAAGAACAGAGGCGATGCAGGTCACAAGAGGTAGAAGAGTGAGGCGCACGTAAACACTTGTCTCTCTCCTCCCTATAAACAACATGTCATTTCTCCAAATGTAATGATTTGCGACGGAATCTCAGTGAGAGAATGTTTCTAAGAATGCAATGAGGCAAAAGAGAAAATTACCCTCAATTAAGTAGGATATTCTGGTCCTAGTGTAAAATAATACATCATTTTTCTCTATTTTTGGCTCGGTATAATGTGCAATAGTTACTCTCTTACGGAAACTAGAGATAAAATCTGTATTATAATCTCTATTAAAATATAGCAATTATTTTTAAATAGTTAATAATAGGTCGGTTAGGTAATTTTTTTTTGGGGGGGGGAGTTAGGTTAAACTTAGGCTTGGTTAAACTTAGGTTTGGTTTAAGTTAGGTTTAGGATAAGTTTGGGTTGAGTTTTGTAGAGTTATTTAGGTTAAATAAACGCCGCGTCACACGAGGATATTTTCCGGCATCTTTTGGTATTTTGCTACCATATTTTTATTTTTTTAAATTTTTTTTTAACATCACCAGGAACTGGCCAAGGGCACAACAAAAAAGGGTAACACAAGGCCCGCTTAGTTGCCAGTCCCTATAAAGGAGACAGTATGAGAATAAAATAAAAAAGAGTGGTGAGCCAGTTTAGTTCAGGAGGTGTCTTGTTACTCTTCTTTTGAAAAGATTTAAGTCATGGGAAAGTGGAAAAATAGAAACAGGAAGAGAGTTCCAGAGTTTACCAGTGAAAGGGATGAAAGAGTAAAGATACTGATTAACTCTTGCATTAGGAAGATGGACAGAATAGGAATGAGAATGAGTAGAAAGTCTTGTGCAACGAGGCCGCGGGAGGGGGGGAGGCATGCAGTTAGCAAGTTCAGAAGAGCAGTGAGCATGAAAATAACGGTAGAAGAGAGCAAGAGAAGCAACATTGCGGCGGTGATTTAAAGATTGAAGACAGTCAGTCAGAGGAGAGGAGTTGATGAGACGAAAAGCTTTTGACTCAACCCTGTTTAGGAGAGCTGTATGAGTGGATCCTCCCGTGGAGACTGTATGAGTGGAGTGGATTTGATGCCCGTAGTGGCGTAAAAAAATGCGCGTGTTGGCACACGGCGTTTCTGCTACGAGCATCTTTTACTGGCATCTTCCGGGACCCTCAACCATATCAAACATTATGGATCGTGCAAAAAGACTTTGTCTGGCTGCTATAGTGTTTGTTTTGGTCACGGGTCCTGTAAGATGCCAATAGAAGATGCTCGTAGCCGAAACGCACATAGTTTACCACCACTACGGGTATCAAATGGTAGCAAATACCAAAATATGCCGGAAAACATCCCCGTGTGACACGGCCTTAAGCTAATTTGATGGTGCGCGATTGCCTGGCCGCTGCGGCTGGTTGGCAAAGCCAACTCCTGCGAATTATTTTCCAAATGGGCATTATTTATTATTTATTTGTAAAAATGAATATTATATTTTGTGTTTCAAGAAGTTGATTATATCAACTACATCCTAGAGCAGAAAATACAAAGAATGTGCTTATAAAGGCCAGCAGAGAGAGCCCATCTTTCATGAGTACAAAAGAAACCATTGAATCCCCACTGTGGTCTTTATATTCAGTCAAGGCATTGTCACTATGAAAAGCCACGCATCTGCGACTAGGACTTTTAAAGAATATAGTCATAAAACGAACACTCATATATAGTGTGGTCATTCCAGACTAGATATCTACCTTCTGATGTTGAAGAGTGAAGAGGGTTGGATTGCAACTAATCTAAGCTTTTCTAACTTTTATATATTCAGAATGTTTTTCTTAATTATTGTTTATACCTGCAGGGCACAGGAACCATCAAGGAGCATCGTTGAAAGAACGATTGGGCAACTGAAACGGCGCTTTCATGTACTGCATGGGGAAGTTCGTTTCTCTTCGGCGAAGACATGCACTGTCATCATGGCTTGTTGTGTCCTATACAACATTTCTAAGACGAGAAATATTGCAATGCCACCAGCAGGTAATTTTTGTATTACTGTTATTGAATTCATATTATCTTAAATTTATTGTGCACAAGAAAATCTTGAGTTAAGCAGTACTTTAATGGATTTGTAGGAATTTATCGTTATCTGATTAGTTTCATTTCTATTTTGGACAGTTAAGTTATCTTACAACTTAATTGTCCAAGCTCGCTTCGCTCGCTTGGACACCTATTTCAGCCGAAATCAGATGTCATATAGGCTTGTAAAATGTTTCCACGAATTCTTCTTCTTCTTCTTCTTGTGACCTTTGTAGGCAACGGGTATACTGGCGTAACGGAAGAAATTTGGCTCTAAAGGTTATATTTCGTCTCTTAACTCATTGTCCAAGCGAGAACGAAGCGAGTTTTTAGCATTTATGCTAAAATTCGTAATATATTGTGCTTGGCGACATTAGTGCAGTGGTGAAAGTAGTGCATTAGTGTAGTGGAAATAAAATGTTTCGAATCGTAGCCCTCACAATAACAGTGTCTGAGCCGAGGAAACAGGCCGCTTGTGTTAGGCTTCATATAACCACTATAACTCGTGTTTCTAATGCCGTTATAGGTGTTATTTAGGGTTAGCGTGGTGTTATATACGTGGTAGGGTGTGTGTGAGGTGTTAAATATGTCATTTCAGCCGTGGGTACAGAGAGGAGTTGTCCAAGCGAGCGAAGGGAGCTTCAACATTCGCATATAACAATTATGAAATACCACCACCACCACCACCACCACCACCACACACCACCACCATCATCACCACCACCACCACCACCACCACCACCACCACCATACCACCACCACCACCACCACCACCACCATTACCACCACTACCACCACCACCACACCACCACCAGCACCACACCACCATCACCACCACACCACCACCACCAAACCACCACCACCACCACCACACCACCACCACCACCACCACCACCACCCCCACACCACCATCACCACCACCACCACCACCATTTTTTTTAGAACTTTTTTTTAGAACTTTTTTCAAGAACAATTTAGCACTTTTCTTTTCTTTGTAAAAAGTAAAGAAAATCAAAGAAGGGGATGGTGAAGGTTAGGTTGGGTTAGGTCAGGTTGTAATAGAAGTATTTTAAGGTGAGGGTATTTAAAAAGTTGACTTTAGCCTGTGCGAGCTTGGACACGTTCCACATCTTTAGTGTGGACGTCTATTTCCTAGTATATTTTTGCCACTTTCGTCCCATATAATATTTTATTCACACTTCATTGATGTATATACTCAGACACGTACACCATCCACATTTTCTTTTGACCTCCCCGTATACACACTTACATGACTTGTATTATGGTAATGAAAATATTCAACCTTAGACAATTTTCCTTATTGTTTGCTCTTCATCAGAGGATAATGATGATGGTGGTGGTGATGATGATGATGATGATGATGATGGTGGTGGTGATAATGGTGGTGATAATGAAGACGACGACATCGAAGACGACCATGCAAACATTCCACCAGGACGTAGACGCAGGACGCCGGCTCTACAGCACAGGGATGAATTTGCCAGACAGCATTTCTCATAAGGTAACTGCAGTGTTTGATAATATTAATGTGTGTGACGTCAGTGAATACTATCTATACAATGCACATTCATTGCAGTACGAAACTGATTAATCCATTTATGTGCCCCGCATCCCATCATTTTTGAAGTCTATCTCAATCTATTAAATAACGACTGAGAAATAGCTGTAATGTTTTCTCTGCCCTTGGTTAGTGTCCTATGATGTTGGGAAAATTATGATTATCTAGAGAATATTACACCCACCTATGTACTTCCACAGCTTCCACGTCCTGCAAGCTTGACACCCCCCCTCCCTCCAAGACACACCGCAAGACACAGCCTGGACCATCAAGTTCCTGCCAGTCTAGCCCTCCTCGCGAAAACACCCTCGCCCTCCCCTCTTCTCTGGCCCGGCCTGAGCCAGTCTAGACCGGTCTGGAAGTGTCGCGCAAACGCGCCTTTATTCACCCATCAACATCACAAGAACATTGTTGAAAGGGTATGCCTTTGTGAGGCCCATTTATTCCTTGCCATATTTATAACACAGTTGATTGTGTAATATGTCTATTGTATTTTTGCTATTTTAATATACTTGAAATATATTTGAAGGAAAGGAAATATATTTATAAGGAAAATTGTCTAAGGTTGATTATTTTCATTACCATAATACAAGTCATGTAAGTGTGTATACGGGGAGGTCAAAAGAAAATGTGGATGGTGTACGTGTCTGAGTATATACATCAATGAAGTGTGAATAAAATATTATAAGGGACGTAAGTGGCAAAAATATATTAAGTTGTAAGATAACTTAACTGTCCAAAATAGAAATGAAACTTATCAGATAACGATAAATTCCTACAAATCCATTAAAGTACTGCTTAACTCAAGATTTTCTTGTGCACAATAAATTTAAGATAATATGAATTCAATAACAGTAATACAAAAATTACCTGCTGGTGGCATTGCAATATTTCTCGTCTTAGAAATGTTGTATAGGACACAACAAGCCATGATGACAGTGCATGTCTTCGCCGAAGAGAAACGAACTTCCCCATGCAGTACATGAAAGCGCCGTTTCAGTTGCCCAATCGTTCTTTCAACGATGCTCCTTGATGGTTCCTGTGCCCTGCAGGTATAAACAATAATTAAGAAAAACATTCTGAATATATAAAAGTTAGAAAAGCTTAGATTAGTTGCAATCCAACCCTCTTCACTCTTCAACATCAGAAGGTAGATATCTAGTCTGGAATGACCACACTATATATGAGTGTTCGTTTTATGACTATATTCTTTAAAAGTCCTAGTCGCAGATGCGTGGCTTTTCATAGTGACAATGCCTTGACTGAATATAAAGACCACAGTGGGGATTCAATGGTTTCTTTTGTACTCATGAAAGATGGGCTCTCTGCTGGCCTTTATAAGCACATTCTTTGTATTTTCTGCTCTAGGATGTAGTTGATATAATCAACTTCTTGAAACACAAAATATAATATTCATTTTTACAAATAAATAATAAATAATGCCCATTTGGAAAATAATTCGCAGGAGTTGGCTTTGCCAACCAGCCGCAGCGGCCAGGCAATCGCGCACCATCAAATTAGCTTAAGGCCGTGTCACACGGGGATGTTTTCCGGCATATTTTGGTATTTGCTACCATTTGATACCCGTAGTGGTGGTAAACTATGTGCGTTTCGGCTACGAGCATCTTCTATTGGCATCTTACAGGACCCGTGACCAAAACAAACACTATAGCAGCCAGACAAAGTCTTTTTGCACGATCCATAATGTTTGATATGGTTGAGGGTCCCGGAAGATGCCAGTAAAAGATGCTCGTAGCAGAAACGCCGTGTGCCAACACGCGCATTTTTTTACGCCACTACGGGCATCAAATCCACTCCACTCATACAGTCTCCACGGGAGGATCCACTCATACAGCTCTCCTAAACAGGGTTGAGTCAAAAGCTTTTCGTCTCATCAACTCCTCTCCTCTGACTGACTGTCTTCAATCTTTAAATCACCGCCGCAATGTTGCTTCTCTTGCTCTCTTCTACCGTTATTTTCATGCTCACTGCTCTTCTGAACTTGCTAACTGCATGCCTCCCCCCCTCCCGCGGCCTCGTTGCACAAGACTTTCTACTCATTCTCATTCCTATTCTGTCCATCTTCCTAATGCAAGAGTTAATCAGTATCTTTACTCTTTCATCCCTTTCACTGGTAAACTCTGGAACTCTCTTCCTGTTTCTATTTTTCCACTTTCCCATGACTTAAATCTTTTCAAAAGAAGAGTAACAAGACACCTCCTGAACTAAACTGGCTCACCACTCTTTTTTATTTTATTCTCATACTGTCTCCTTTATAGGGACTGGCAACTAAGCGGGCCTTGTGTTACCTTTTTTTGTTGTGCCCTTGGCCAGTTCCTGGTGATTTTAAAAAAAAAAATTAAAAAAAATAAAAATATGGTAGCAAAATACCAAAAGATGCCGGAAAATATCCTCGTGTGACGCGGGGTTTATTTAACCTAAATAACTCTACAAACCCAAACCCCAAACTTATCCTAAACCTAACTTAAACCAACCTAAGTTTAACCAAACCTAAGTTTAACCAAACCCCCCCCCAATTTTTTTTTTACCTAACCGACCTATTTTAACTATTTAAAAATTGTTGCTATATTTTAATAGGATTATAATATAGATTTTATCTCTAGTTTCCGTAAGAGAGTAACTACTGCACATTATACCGACCCAAAAAATAAGAAAATGATGTATTATTTTACCTAGAACCAGAATTCCCTACTCAATGACCCGTTTACTCTACTTGAGGTAACGATTGATTTGAAATCTTCAAGCCTCATATAGTTGGGGCAGTGATGTTGATTTTTTCTATGTGAACAGCATTTTGATGATACACCCAATTTAAGTTACAGGAAAATTTATACGCTCTAAAACGACTGGCTCCATGTTTGACGTCAACAGCGCAGACAACAGAGCAAAACAGCTGTAAAGCGGCCGCTACTATATGTACTACCTACTAATACACCAACTTGCATTACCCTACTACCGAAAGATGACCAGTAAATCCTCCTTCAAGTGATGTAGTAGGTATTCACTGTGTTTGTGATATGTAATTTTGTAGTTTATAAGGAAAAAGTACATAGACAGAGATAAGTGGCCCGTGACACCAGTAAGTGATGACTTCTGGATCGGCATTCCTTATAGGAGCTTAAATGAACCTGCAATGCCCCTTTACACATACACCCTTCGTAACCCTACTCACCACTACAACCTTTACTAACCATACTTTCTACCTGTTCCTCTATGATTCGTCTATCTGTCTAGCTATACATGTCCTTAAAGGTTCATTTAAGCTCCCTATAAGGAATGTCGATCCCAGAAGTCATCACTTGCCTAGTGTCACGGGCCACTTATCTTCTGTCTATCCGTTTTTTCCTTATAAACTACAAATTACATATTCACAAACCAGTAAATACCTACTACATCACTTGAAGGAGGATTACTGGTCATCTTGTGGTAGTAGGGGTAATGCAAGTTGGTAAGGTTAGTTAGGTTTGTAAAATATAGCTATAATTTTACAAGGGTAGGTTAGGTTAGTAATTATTTTTTTCGGGGGGGATTCGCTTTGAGGTTATTAGGAATTAGGTTAGGTTAGGTTATGTGAGGTTAGATTAGTATTATTAAACATATTAATTTTTGAGGGGTCCAGGGGGTCGTTAAGGAGGGGAGGGGGTAAAGGGGGGCATCTCCCCCCACTTTATAATTACAGTTTAGAGTATCTGAAGGGTCTGTGAAGGTCTGGAGGAAAAAACCCTCTATAAGGGCGGAAAGGACTCTAGAATTTTTCCTACCTCACTGCATGCGTGTTGTATAATAACATGAAAAACCCAGCCTGTCTCTTCCCACCTCAAAAACTTTGCCTACCGCATACCCCTCCCCGCAACTTACACAGCTCACTAAAGCCCCACAGCTACATATCATTTGCAAATTACTTATCCATGCCAAGTACATTCATTAATATCACAAAATGGTCTTCACCAGCAATAGTATAATTTTTCCTTCATCGAGAAATCACGCCTTGCGACATCCCCCATGTTTCCTCTTTTTCTTGTCTTTAGTCATGTTATAACCATTCTCTGGAGCTTTAATTGTGTGTTTTTGCACATTGGCACAAAACAAGCATAAAACGTAAAGTTCTTTTTGTCCCTGGGACATGTTAATGAAAAGGTCTGCGGTCCCGCTGAACCAAAAAAAACCGATCAGCTGTCAGTGATCAGGCGAATCTGAGTTTTCGCTTACTACTCACAACATCCGCGCGTTCCGCCGTTTTTGTGATATTTTGGGCCCCCAAAAAAACCATATATTCATTTATGGGCATTTCTCAGCAAAAAGAATAGGTCAGTGATTTTGTAGCCCATATTTCCCCCAAAGCTTCAAATACTGTGTTTAAGTGTGAGTAAACTGGGTCCATTGCGGGTAATTTTTTCTTTTGCCTCATTGCATTCTTAGAACATTCCCCTCACTAAGATTCCGTGGCAAATCTTACATTTGGAGAATGACAATGTTGTTAAGGGAGGAGAAGCAAGGTTTAGTCGCCCCCCACTCTTCTTCCTCTTGTGACCTGCATCGCCCTTTCTTCCCTTGCCGCAGACCAACCTTAATGAGAATTTGGCTTTAGTTAGGATTAAAACATGGGGTTAGGTTAGATTAGGTCAGGGTTACAGAGTCTAACGATGGGGTTATCTATTTAAATTGTCCCTTATCCTATATACTTCTTCTACGTGGCCGGACGTTGCCTCGACGTTGCCTACGGACAATTTGCCTACAGACAATTTGCCTACCGGAGTTTGCCTACGGGCAGTTTGTACTGGACATTTGCCTACCGGACAATTTGCCTACGACACCTTGCCTAGGACACTTGCTACGACACTTTTGCCTCAGTGTTTTCACAGGAAAATTTTCTTTACCCGCAGTTATATTGTAACCCTACCGTAGATACAGTATAGTCGCCACTGCGATAATGTCGCCAGGCGCCCAATATACGAATTAAGCATCAAATAACTGTTGTGTATGTGCCATGAAGTGATACACATAGTTTCATATCGGTGCCGACAACATACCGGGACAAATTTATACCGGACAATTTTATTCATGCAATTCATACCCCGGAAAATTATACCCCGGACAATTCATCCCCCGGACAATTCAACCAGGCCCAATTTCCCCCGGGGACAATTAATACCCCGGCCTTCTAATATGAAATTTTCAAAACCCCCGGTCACCGAATAGTTTTACTTATTGGAAAAAATGAAATATATTTTTTAATATTTTAAAAAATTTAAATATGGGGCCAAAAAGTCTATATATATTTTTTTTGGGCATGTTTTTTTTTTTTTTTTTTTTTTTTTTTTTCCCCTAAAATTTTTTTTTCAAAATTTGGATATTTTTAGAATAAGCTTGTCATATTTTAAATTTTGGGGGTTTCAGGTTAGACGGCCTAAAAAAATTGAAAAAAATTTTTTTAAAAAAAAATTTTTTTGAATTCTTTTTTTTCAAAAACTAAGTTTCATTGGGGATTGAAAATGGTTGCATTTTGACGGCATTAGTGTGGACTTTATTCATTTAGTGCCCGGTAGGGGGTATGTAAAAAATATGAGAGCGGAAAAACTCCTAAAATTTGTATTTTTTTAAACATTTTGGTTTACCCCCCTATCCAGTTAATTATTGAGGGGGAGAGTTTTTTATTTTTTTACTGGGAATATATTGACATTATCCACTTTTTAATGTAAAAAGAATGAGTCTGAGGGGGCCCTTTTTGGGTTTTAAAAAATGAAATTTTTTTTTTTTTTTTTCTTTTTATTTTGGGCAATTTTATCCCTGGGTCCCTTTCCCAACCCCCCCCAAGAATGATAGATACTTGGGGTTACGGTAAAATTTTTGAAAGTAATGGTATCAAACCCCCAAAATTAAAAACTTTTGGGGAAATTTTCCAAATGAAAATATGCTCTTTTAAAATTTGGTTAAAAAAATTGAGCTTAAAATCATTTTTTTTGAAGATTTTAAAGCCCGTTCCTTTTTCAAATGGTAGGTTTCATTCGGCTTTGAAAATTCCCTCTAAAATTTTTGTAAAATTTTAATGCTGTTTTGCTATTTAAAGTGCCCCCCAAAAAAACCCCTCTTTTTTCCTTGAAAATTTTAAAAAAATTTTTTGGGGGGGGATCCACCCCCTGAAATTTTATTCCCCCTTTTTAGTCAATAACACTCAAAGACTAATTAAGAAGGGAAATAAAAGTCCGTCTTTTATGGGCCCACTGTATACTGCCGGGGAAGCTTTTTAATGGTTTTTCATATATATAGATTTAAAATTGTTAAAAATTTCCCAATGCTATAAATAGGGATTTTTTACTTTGGAAAAAATTTCATGAAAAGGGTTTAACCTTTGAACGGCACTTTTTTTTTCCAATTCAAAAGCTTCATTGAAAAAACAGTAATATTTTTTTTTAGATAAAATAGAAAACACAAATCTTGGGGGGAAAAGTGCCCGAATGATGTCATTTTAATAAAAAGAATTTTGAATGGGACAAAAAAATAAATTTTTTTCTAAAAATTTAATCACTCATATCTTTCTTTTTTTATTATAAAAAACAGATACTTTTGGGGGTGGCGGGGTTTAAAATTACTGCCCCCCATTATATAGTTTAAAAAAAGAAAAATGAAATGCAAAACCGTTTTTGAACATTTGTGAAAACTTTTTATCAAAAGGCCTTTTTTAAGTTTTTGGGAAAACACAACTAATAAAATTCATTTAACAATAATCTTCTTTTTTTAAAAACGTACAATTATATGCTTTAAAAAAAAAAAGAAATATTAAATTTTTGTTTCAGGGGAAAATTTTTCCCCCGAAAAAAAAACTTTACTTATTGTCGCAAAAACCCAATTGAATAGGTTTTTTTTGGGGGTAAAAGGGACTGAAATTATTACCGCTTTTTAAAATCACTAAAAACTCCAAGACTAATAAAAAAAACAAGGAAATTTTTAATCTCCAATAACACTAACTCTTGTTTAAAATGCTTTTTACTTTTTCATGAAAATTATACTAAAAAAATGAAAAGATTATAATGCTCTAAATTGGATTTTTTTCACGGAACAAATCATCCCAAAGGAAACATTTTGAAGCACTGTTTTTCCCAAAAAAACGGGGGCTTTATTAAAGAAACGGTAAATATATTTTAAGAATAATAGCAAAAATACCCTCTACTGAAAATGGGGGCCAAATGATGTCAGTTCAAAAAAAAAATTTTTTTTGGGTAGGTGACAAAAATTTTTTTTTCGTCATTTTTTAATAAAATCACTCATACTTTTTTGTTTTTTTAAACCCTTAAAATTTTACGTTGAGTGTCTGGGTTTAAAAGAAGGGGCCCTTTTAAGTATATACTCAAAAAAAGAAAAACCCAAAATTTCCAATGTTTTAAAATAAAAAAAAACAAAGGTCATTTTTTAAGCTTTTGAAACACAATCATAAAAATTATTTAACAATAATCTACCTATTTCCATAAGTGTAAATTAGGCTTTCTACAAAACCCAAACACCCCAATTTTGTTTTCCAAGGAAAACGGAATGGGGATATCACCCTTGGGAGTTTTTGTCGCAGGCACAATTGAAGGGACAAAAATACCTCTTTCAAAAGCTCTACTCGGAAAACCAAAATGGTAGAAAGGGGCCCAAAAGGGGTTTTAAATTTAAACCCCGGAAAATAGATATTCTTTATATGTTTAGAGCCACTCATATTTTTGTTTTTAAAGTTCGTTCTTATAGGTAAAATGGGCAAATTTGCTTAAAATTTTTTCCAACTTTTTTTGGGGGAAAACCCCGAAACTTATTAAATCGATTTTTACCAAATTTCATAACAAAGGGGAACCGCCAATGGGAAAACTTTAACCTACAGTACCCTTTATTTGATATTCTCTATCTTGAAAACCCAAATCGTTTTTTAGCGCCCCCTTATGATTTTTTAGCCCTTTTAAAACCCTTTTTCGCCGGAAACCTGAAATGTAAATTTTTTTGATTTTTTTATAACTCAAAAAATTTTTTCCCAACTGATTTTAATAATATAACTCATAGGGACGTAATAGTTTTAATATCTCTAACATTTTAAAATATCAGACAAAATCTGACATAAAAGAAAAGGGGGCCCGAGTATTTCAAAAAAAAACATAAATTTTTTGACATTACCCCCCCTTTTAATTTTGGGGATTTTTTTTCAAAAAGGGCCTTAAAGATATTGAACTCATAGGGCCATTGTTAAATTTTTAAATTTACAACTGGAAAAAAAAACTGTAAAAATCGCAAATTTTTTCTAAAGTTTTTTTTTTTTTTTCCCTTTCATCCCCCACAAAAAGTTTTTTTACTACTTTTCCCGACAATAAAAGCTTCATTTTATAGTTAATTTGCGTTTTTTTTTTGGGGTTTTAAATTTTTTTTTTTTTAAAAAAAAAAAAAAAAAAACTTTAAAAAAATTATATAAAAAAAAAATTAAAACCCAAAAATAAAATAAATAGGTTATATACCCCGAGAAGGGGAGTGGGCAAAACTTTTGTGGGTAAATAATAAAAAAAAATTTAAAATTTGTAAAAAATTTAGCGATTTTTTAAATTTTTTACCCAAAATTTTTATTTTATTTTTTTACAGTTGGGTATTAGTAAGTACCCATCATTTTACAAAACAAAATAAAAAACAGACCCGACAAATATAAAGGGGTGCGGGATCAAGTTTTTTTAAAAAAAAATTTATAGATAAAAAAAAAAACATAAGCTTAAATTATGGGAATTTAAAAAATGAAAAAATTTATATCCCTTTATTTTTAAAAATCAGCCCCAATTATTTGCCCTAGATACACCCAAAAAAAATTTATTAAAAATCTAGCTTTAAATTTTTTTTAACAATTTCCCCAAAAAAGGGGCTTTTTCCCCTTAGAGATACAAAAAAAAAAATCTGAAATAAAAAATATAGAACATAATAAAACTTAAATAGTCCACTATAAGTTTACTAAGAAGCAAACGGTTTAACCGAACAACCAAAAATTATGATTCCTAATATTTTTTATTTTCCATTAATAATAAGGGGCCTTTCCCTTTTATAGGGTACAAAAAAAAAAAAAAAAAAAAAAACAAAAATTTTTAGACATAAAAAAAATCTTTAAAAAAATTTCTCTTTGTTTTTAAAATTTTGACAAACATTTAGCCCGAAAAAACAACCCAAAAAGTATTATGCATAAGGAAAAATATTTTAAAATTATACCCAAAAAAAAAATGCCCTTTTCCCTTTTTAGATTACAAAAAAAAAACACGATTTTTAAATTTAAAAATCATAAAAAATTCTTCAAAAATTCTCCTTTTACGTATTATAATAAGGGGAAACCCGTTTACAAAGTACAAGCCCCCAAAAAATTTATTCCAAGGCGGTTAAATTGGTTTTTAACATTTTGCCCCAAAAAATGGGTTTTTCCCTTTTAGATAAAAAAAAATTATTTTATATTAAAACCCTGTAGATCATAAAAAAAAAATTTTAAATTTGTATTCTATACGTTTTTAAAAATCAGACAAATGGTTTACCCCGATACAACCCAAAAAAATAAAAATTCATAAGGGGAAATATTTCAAAAATTTCACCAAAAAAGTGGCCCTTTTTCCCCCCCCCTCTCATATTTTCCCCTCGTTTTTTTTCTTTCCCCTATAGTCCATTTGATATACCTTAAGCCAAAAATTAAACAAAACGAATTTGAAATTTATTTTAGAAAAAAATATATTGGGGCCCTTTTTAAGTGTTAAAAACACAACCAAAAATTCATTTAACAAAATGTTTTTCATACGTACAATTTATGCATTTTTTACAGAAATAAAAATTCCTTTTTTTAAATTTTTCGACAAAATTGAACGAAATATAAGCCTTTACTTTTTAAAACCGGGAGGCAATATTTGGGGGTAGGGGTATTTTTTGGGGGGGGGGGGGGTAAACCCCGGCAATTATTACCCCCATTTTAGTCACTAGGAAACAAAAAACTAAAAATTTAAAAACAGCATGAAATTTTTTCTCTTCCCAAAGACAAATCTAAATTTCCTACATACTGGGGGGGTTTATGTAAATATATAAAAAAACTCTTAAAATTAAAGTGCTCTAAAAATGGACTTTTACACGAAAAAAAAAAATGCAAAGGGACCTTTTTTTAAACACTAGTATTCCCCCCCAAAAAAATAAGGGTTCAAATTTAGAAAAGATATATTTTTTTATAGATGTAGAGAAACATCTCTACTGTCCAAGGGCGCCAATGATGTCCCCGTTAAAAAAAAAAATAATTTTGTAGGGGGCCCCAATAATTTTTTTTTTTTTCCCCCCCCCCTATTTACCCCTTTATATCTTTTTTTTTTATTGGGCAATTAAAAATTTTAAATTGGGTGGCCAAGGGGTTTGAACCAAACCCTTAGTATATATTAAAAAAAAATATGAAATCAAACGATTTTGAAAAAATAAATCAAAAAGTCTGTTTAAAACTTTTGTAAAAACAACCACAAAAATTTATTTAAAAATAATCTACCTAATTTCCCTACGTGGGAAAAAATTATGCCTTCTATAGGGAAATTTAAAAATTTTAATTTTGTATTCAAAAAAAACGTGAATGAGATATAGGGTTTAAATTATTGCCGCAGGCAAAAATTTTTTTTACAAAAAAAAACTCTTTTGAAAAAAAGGGTTTTTTCTCAATAACCCAAAAGGGTAAAAGAAAAATCCCCAAGGTGTTTATTTTTGCCGGAAAAAAGTCATTCTGTTTTATTTGAGCCAAATTTATATTTTTTGTCGTTTTAAATTTAGTTCTTTTAGTGAAAAAAGGGGGGAAAAATTTTTTTTTATTTTTTTTTCAACATTTTCGGAATTTTAACTTCCCAAATTTTTGACCGTGTTTAAACATATTCATAACAACGAGCAATAGCCCAAAAACCCCCAAATAACTGGAAAAACGCCTAATCCAAAAAATTAAGTCCCCCTAAAAAACACTTGTGAAAGTTTTGGGGGTTACATGTCAATAAATTTTAAAAAAAATAAGAGGGGGGAAAAACTAGGGCAATGTCTCGAGATATTTTTTTTGACAGGATGTCGCTGGCCTTTAATTTTCAAAATAATTTTTAATAGCATTTCCCCACTTAGGAAAAAAATTTAAAAAAATTTATTTAAATGCCCCCAAATTAGCTTTCCCAAGTGAGAAAAAAAAATTCATTTTCCCCGAAATCAAATTTATAGGGACAAAGACCCTTTATTTTTATATTCTCTATCTCGAAACCAATCGTTTTTGAGCGAACCCCCTTAGTTGATTTTAGACCTTTAAACTTTCGGCCCCGGGGACCTTAATGTAAATTTTTTTTTAAATTTTTTTTTTAAAATCGGGAAAATTTTTTAAATGATTTTTTAAAAATAAAAACTCTTATGCGTAAAAGGTTTTAATATTTAAAAATATTAAAATTCAGACTGATCTGACCCTATAGCAAGGGGGCCAGAGTCATTCAAAAATAAAATAAAAAGATTTTTTTACATCTGCACCCTTAAAATTTTTTTCGGATAATTTTTTGGGTTTTTTTACAAGACTATAGATATTGGACTCATACGCCATTGTGGTTTAAATTTTTTTACAACTGGATAAAAAATGTAAAAATTTGTTTTAATTTTTTTTCCTAAAATTAAAAAAAAAATTCCTCATCCCCCACAAAAAAAAATTTTTTTTTACTAAAAGTTTTTCCCGGGGGAAAATAGCATAATTTAAAATAGTTTAAATTTTGGGTTTTTTTTTTGTTTTTAAAAATTGGGTTTTTTTTATTTTAAAAAAAAAAAAATTAAAAAAATTTTAAAAAAATAAAAATTTAACCCCCAAAAACTATAAAAAATATTCTATATAGTCCCAGCACGAACTAAAGAAACTTTGTGTGGGTGATAATAAAAATAATTAAAAAAAGGGAGAAAATATTTGCGATTTTTTTCAATTTTTATCCAAACTTTAAAAATTTTTTTTTTTACAGATTGGGTATTAGTAAAATAAACCCAATTTATGTACTACAAAATTTAAGAAAATCCGAAAACAAAAATGGGAAGGGGTTTCTGAAACCGTTTTTTTTAAAATAAATATAGGGTACAAAAAAAAAACATTTCGTTTAAAAATTTTAAGACTTTTAAAAAAAAAAATTTTGGGGTTTTGCCTTTCTTTTTGGTTTTTAAAAAACAGGCAATTTGTTTTAAACCCGATACAGGCCAAAAAAAAATTATAAATCGGGATTTTATTTTACAGAATACCCCAAAAATGGGGATTTTTTCCCTAGAGATCCAAAAAAAAATTCTGATATCAAAATTATAGATCATAACAAAATCTTTAAATTGTTTTCTATAAGTTTTATTTTTGGGGAGGCAAACCCGGGTTTTAAAAGATTAAAAAAACCAAAAATTATATTCCTTTAAAATTCATAATTTTTATTATATGCCTCCCAAAAGGGTCATTTACCTTATAGATACAAAAAAAAGAATGGATCAAAAATTTTAGGGTCATAAAAAAAAACTATAAATTTTTATTTATTAAATTTAAAAAAATTACAAACAGTTTAAGCAGACACAACCCAAAAAAAATTTTCATAAGGGATAATATTTTTCATTTTACCCCCAAAAAAATGGGCCTTTTTTCCTTTTAGTACAGAAAAAAAAAACGAGATTTAAAAAATTTTGATCCTAAAAACTCTAGAAACGTTTTCTATAAAAAATTTTTAATTAGGGCCCAAAAAATTTTTCAAAAATAAAAAAATTCCCAAAAAAATTATTCCTAAAAGGGGTAATGTTTCACAAAGCCCTAAAAGTGGCCTTTTTTTTATGGGTACAATAAAAAAATTTTTTTACATTAAAAGTGTGGGTCATAAAAAAAATCTATAAATAGATTTCAATACTTTTTTCAAAACAGACCCAAAAAGGGTTTTCCGATCAACCCCAAAAAAAATAATTTTTTCATAAAGGTTTAAATATTTAAAATTTTACAAAAAATAGTGGCATTTCCCTTTCCCCCCCATATTTTTTCCCAAAAATTTTTTTCTTTCTCTTTTAGTCCCTTTGATTTTACCTTAAGCAGAAAAAAATTAAAACGAAGAATTTGAAAAATTTTGGAAAAAAAAAATAAGGGCCCTTTTTTTGCTTTTCTAAAAGAAAAAATAAAAATAATTCAAAAGATAATAACCCCTCTATAAAGGGAAAAAATATATGCAGTCTACAGAAAACCCCCATTCAATTTTATTTTTTAAGGGAAAAAATTTAAAAATTTTTAAAACCTTTATATTTTACCCCAGGGGATTTTTTTGAATATGAAAATCCTATGACCGATATTTAAGTCACGGGATCAAAGATGAATAAAAATACAGCATTGTCCCTTTCTTCTCCTTTCACAATTACTCCCATTTAGCGCTGTGAGAGGTTTTTAAGGGTTTATAATAAAAAAATCTTAGAATTAAAACCCCAAAAATTCCCAAAAATGGGCCCTATTTGACGGGTTTTTTTCTTCAAAATTTTTTGCATTTTATAAAATATATAAATTATAAAATATATATATAAAATATATTATATATATTTTATATATAAGATTATATAAAATTTTTATTTTTTAAAATATATATAAATAATATAATATATATATATATATATATATATATAATATATATATATAATATATATTTTATTTTATTTTTATTTTTTGAACTAAAAAAGGGAAGCAGCAATTTGGGTTTTTACAAAAAATTTTAGAGTTAAAAGCATGCCCAAAGAACCCCCCCCTTTTTAAACGGGAAGACTTTGGGAAAAATTTTAAAAAAAGTGATTTTAAGCTCATATTTTTAACAATTTAGAGAGCACAAATTTTTCCCTTTTCATTTTTTCAAATGGTTAAAATTTGAGGTAGGGTATCATTACGTTTTAAAATTAAAAGGGGTAAATTTAAGTTTTCTATCATTCTTTGGGGCGTGAATGGGTAGACCCTGAGAAGGGGGATTTTTTTTTTTTTTTTTTTTTATTTTTTTAAAACCCAAAGGGCCCCCTCAGAGCTCGTTTTTGTGCCATATATAGTGGGTTAAACCCATGAATTTACCCTTTAAAAAGGGAAAACACTCCGTCCCTAATTAAAATGAAAATAGGGGTACCCAAAATGTAAAATAGATAAAAATTTTAAGAGTTATCGCCCCTCCCTACTTTTTTTCCCTAACCCCTAACCCGGGGACTAATTGGGAATTTAAAATCCCACTAATGCCGTCTAAATGCAAACCATTTGCAATCCCCAATGAAAACTTAGTTTTTTTTAAAAATAGTCTTAAAAAAATTTTTTTAAACCGATTTTTTTCAAATTTTCCAACAGTCTGCCCTCAAAACCCCCAATTAACTTGGGTAAAACATTCCCATCCAAAATACAAAATTTTTGGGGAAATTTTTTTTGGCCAAAAAAAAAAAAAAAAAAAAAATTCATTTCCCCCAAAAAGTAATATGAGCGTTATTAAAAGGGCCCTTTTTAATTAATTTTTAAAAAATTTTTAAAAAAAAATATTTCATTAAATTTTCCAAAAAGTTTAAAATATTCAGTGACCGGGGTATGAAAATTAGGCCAAATTTGGGGGATGGGAAATTTTCCCGGGGGATGAATTTTTCCCCGGGGGATGAATTGTCCGGGGGATAAAATTTTCCGGGGTTTTGAATTTTCCGGGGTAGAATTGGGCCCGGGGGATAAGGGGGAATTTTTCCGGGGTAAAGAAATTTTTTTGGGGTAAAGAAAATTTGATGATAAAGAAAAAATTTTTCCGGTTTTGAATTGTCCGCGGATGAGTTTTCCTTTTCACCCATAAAGAATACTGTGTATCATCTTTAGTGGCCCATTTTCACATCAGGGAGTGATGCCCATTTTAAATTCCCTAATATTTTGGGGCCTGGCGACATAATTTTCAGCCCGGCGGGGCCCATACTGTTAAACTACGGTAGGGGTTTTTTTTCACTATAACTGTCCCCCAAAGGGAAAGACATTTTTTTTTTGTGGAAACAAATGAGGGGAAAGTGTCCGTAGGCAAAAATTCCGTTTGGCAAAGGCCCCTAGGCAAATTTTCCGGGGAGTCAAAATTGGGCCGGTAGGCAAAAGTCCGTAGGGGAAACTGTCCGGTAGGCAAATTGTCCGTAGGCAAATCGTCCGTAGGCAAACTGTCCGTAGGCAAACTGTCCGGGTACCTCTTTCTACTAAAAACATTTTATATCTCCGAAAGTACTCTTTTGCGACGGAAATTCAGACTTATTTCAGATTGATTGAAGTTTCATAGAATCCATTAAAGTAAACAGAAACCATACTCCCACTTGTGAAGAGAATTCGGGTCCCAGTGTAACAATTTACCAAAAAAGTAAGCTGTAAATCATGCGGAGCCCACCAACTCCTGCGGAATATTAACCTAACCAACTTCTAATTAGTGAAATTTTTACCTCTTCGCCTTTCAATAAAGACAACAATTTTAACATAAGAAACTCACCTGTTGTAGTTGACTTGAAACTCTTCCAGCGGTGGCTGCCTCCTCCCAGGTGGCAAGTATGGTGTCAGGAGCCACATCTCGCCCCCATAGCCGGAGTCACCCAGAAGATGGCACCCTTCAGGCACTATGCCTTGCTCAAAAAGTTGTTTGAGGCCGTTCTCTTAGGATGCGGCTGTCATGGGTAGAGCCCGACCACTGTGTCACAACATCAATCAGGCGGTACTTAGCATCACACACCACCTGAACATTGATGCTGTGATACCTGTGCCTGTTCACGTATATCTCCTCATTTTGGGCAGGTGCAATAATCCTAACATGGGTTCCATCAATAGCTCCCACCACAGTTGGGAACCCATGCATTCGTTGGAACTCTTGCATGTTCCTGTCCACAGCCTCCCGAGTTGTTGGGAAATCAATAAACTGTCTCACGATGTCAGGAGTGGCAAGAGCTTCAATAGTTTGAGTAATTATTCTGCTCACCGTGGACTGAGACATACCCAAATCATCACCTCCACATAGCTGCATCCGTCCAGTGGCTAGGTAGCGTAGAGTAACCACCACTTTCAACAGAGCAGAGATAGCATGGTTTCTCCTGGTGCCACTTTGAATTTTATCCTTCACAAGGTCCGTAATAAATTCAATCCCTGCTCTGTCGAACCTGTACCTCTCCAGCAATTGTCAGTCACTTTACTCTGCCAGTACATCACGACGTGCCCGAAAAATCTTTCCTCGCCTCCTCACCCTATCTGCACGTCCTGCCTCCGCCATATCCCGCCTTTGTTATTGTTTCCGTGGATTCATCAGGGTAGCAAACACATAATAAGATACTCAGTAAGGCTATATATACGCCTAATAGGCTAAAACACGTATTTTTACCTTACCCATAGCTACTCATAAAAGTCTTATTAGAAGCTATGGGACAGTTCCACCACTCTTAGCGTAACTGCCTCAAAATGGTAATATTTAGAAGCAGGTATTGTAGAGTAATACTTCATTTATCTTTATCAATAAGGATATACACATATAATTGCTAAATGAGGAAGAAAATACAAGCTGAGCGCAGCATTAAAACTTTGGGACTATAGTGCGGTGCGCCGATCCGGGTGTTTCAATATGGCTGCCCGAAGTCATGCGCTCCGCGAGGAGATCGCCCCTCGAGTTCATATAGAGCTCAGTGGTCCTCACCCACCACAGCTCAAAGGGCTAATGCCACGGAGATGAGCACCGAAGGCCACGCGCAGCATAGCGTATACCCCCATCTTTACCTTTACTATGCAAGTCATGGCCCGAGTGAGAGTTTTGTGGATCCCTACATGGAGTAATGGCTAGGTCGAAATCACCAAAGATTACTTAATTGAACGAAAGATTACATAATCCGGCGCAAAAGGGCACAATCGAACGATATATATATATATATATATATATATATATATATATATATATATATATATATATATCGTTCGATATTATATATATATATATATATATATATATATATATATATATATATATATATATATATTTATATAGTGTATATATATATATATACTATATATATATATATTATATATGTTATATATATATATATATATATATATATATATATATATATATATATATATATATAATATATTATATATATATATATATATATATATATAATATATATATTAGGGTGGAGTGAAAAAATGAAAAATTGAATTATTTCTCTTTTTTTTTTTACATTTGTACCTATAGCGCCTGTAGGCAGTGGTGACCCAGGGCTCGGATGGTAGGCTCTGGGGTTCACTTGGGGCTGTGATGGTTGGCCCTCGCCCGTGGTGGCGCAGGCAGGATTCTTATAGTGACGCCTGTGATTAGAGGCTCATGAACCCCCTGTGTCTCCATGCACTCCATAAGTAGAGTTGGGCTTGGCATTGGTGTTTCTAGCATCAAGACTGCAGAAGTATTTTGGACGAACGTCACAGATACGATTTCCTGAGAGGATAAACATCCGCTACCGCCCTCCTTGATAGTAACTAGCATTAACAGTAAACATGGTGCTGATCATGTCAGTAAAATGGTATTTCAAGTCCGAATTGTCGCATACTCGATAATGTTAATTTCATAAGAACAGATTTGGTCATGCGTACAGTAGGATTCGACTTTTATCAAATATTGCCTGCAGTATTTTTATTTTTGAAACAATGTTATGAAAACACATTTGCAACTTTTAACGATCTCTCCAGCCACCCGTCACGCAGGGACGCGGTGCCTTTCGAGGAAAGGATTGCACAGTAATTTGTCGAATCCCTAAGAGGATGTGCACCTACTTTCTTTAAGAAGAGAACCGGGCGTGACTGGTCGGGTAAAGAATTTCACTTCGCCACTACGAGTTCAAAGCCAGACCTAAGTGATTCACAAAGACGACTGGAGGTTACAACATAGGGAAAATGGATACAATAGAGAGTTGCTATCTTATACAAATGTAGGAGTATTTTACAATAATTTTGTAAGAAAAAGAGAGGATTTTGATAACATCATACGATACACGCTGGATGTCTCAGAACATAGATCCGGAAAGTCAACTACTATAAGTCTCATTCTCACAAGACAGCTAGTGGCGGCGAGGTAGAGATTCCTATGCAAAAGCTGCAGGTTGTAATCAAGTATAAAAACAAGACAGCTACGTCCCAGCACACTCACACACTGCAGCTCCTTGCTCAAACACAGCACACATAATTGTCAATACCTACATGTCATCCCCTTAAGAAAGTCATCCACGCGCTGGTGTAGCAGATTTCACTCCCCACACCTCACTCTCCAACCACACCACTCTCACAACCACACCTCACTCTCACAACCACCAGGCAAATATTACTCACTTCTCTATTTAAACATATTATATATTTTCATAACATATATGTACAGAAACAAAGAAATAATCTATGATTGCCCTTTGATGTCTCAAACATCAATCCACCAATCACCACATACCAACTCCATCACCACATACCAGGCTACTCGCCAAAGTTAAGCACACACCATCAGCTGAGCTACTGCTCACGCCACAGCACATACACAAACCACACACCAGGCTACACGCCTCCACACACATACACCATCAGCTGAGCTACTGCTCACGCCACAGCACATACACATACACCATCAGTCAATCATACAACAAGTCAATCACCAAGTCAATCACACACCAAGTCAATCACACACCAAGTCAATCACCAACTCAAGCACACACCCAACACACAATTACTTCCCTTGTACCACTCTCAGCACAACACGTGGCCTACCCACGGAGCATCCACCGCCAGCTCCTAACCCACCAGCTGTCCACCCAAAAGAGACCCTCGCTCCACCTGTTCTCCGCCTCATCAATATGCTCGCTTAATTTACGGGACCACAATCATATCACTCCACAGAAAATGTTTTTAGGGGTGACTAAGGGTAACACAGCATAGAGTCTATATGGGTAGAGGTTGCGGAGGGAACTGAGAAAATGGTTTTGGGTGTAGTGTATACATAGGCCTCCAAACTTATGTAAAGAGGATTCAGCTCCTATATGGGAAGAAATAAACAAGGCCTGCAGATATAATCGACTATGCGTGGTGGGAGATTTTAATCTTAGGAATATAGACTGGGATTTAATCATAGGTGACAGCGACGCAGATGAATTGTTAAATATAATCCAGGATAACTTCCTAAGTCAAGCAATCAAGGATACTGGAGGAGATAATATTCTAGATCTATTGCTGACAAATAGAGACGATTTAGTTACAGATGTGCAGGTCGGTGGAAAGTTAAATAATAGCGACCATTATGAGATCAGATTTAGCTTAAAATGGGAAGTTGGAAAATTAATAGGCAATAAACAAAGAATATCTAATTTCAGGAAGGCCAATTATGCAGGATTAAGAAGACACCTGGAGGTTATTAATAAGAGGTGTGGGATGGAGGGGAAGAAATTTTCCCAGGGTAAGGACAGGGCGATGACAGCTGGAAAGGCCAATTATGAAGGATTAGGAAGGCACCTGGAGGAATTAAGGTAAATGGAATGAGGTCGGGCTGAGGAGGTAATTAGAGCGGTTAGACATGGAAGTGAGGTCGGGGCTGAGGAGGATTATACCTTATTTGTAAGGAATATAATTGACGGACAGAAAAAAAAAATTCCTTATAGGGAAATATGGTCCAGAAAGAGTGATCCAAAATTGATGATACTAATTTAAAACACAACATTGGAGTAAAAAGAAACATGTATTTAAGGTTCAAGGCAGGATTGGTAAGCAAAGAGCAGTATAACGTGATGACGAGGACAGTGAAGAAATTAACTCGAGTTGCTAAGAACAATTATGAGATTAAAGTAGCAGGACAGGCGAAAAGTGACCCAAAGGGGTTCTATCAGGTATATAAAACCAAGACAAGGGAATTAGTTGGGCTGTTAAGGTCAGGACAGACTGAGGTCTTAAATACGGATGAGGATATGTGTAAAAGTCTAAATGATTATTTCATAAGTGTTTTTACTGAGGAGGATACACAGACGATACCTGATAGTGAACAGATGTTCAAAGGAAGCGATGAGGAGAAACTATGCGCAGCATAGCGTATGCCCCCATCTTTACCTTTACTATGCAAGTCATGGCCCGAGTGAGAGTTTTGTGGATTCCTACATGCAGTAATGGCGAGGTCGAAATCACCAAAGATTACTTAATTGAACGAAAGATTACATAATCCGACGCAAAAGGACGCAATCGAACGAATATATATTTTATATATATATATTTTATATATAATATATAATATAATATATCTTCAATATATAATCTATGATAATTATATAGATATATATATATTTTAAAATATAATATATATAAAATTATATATATTATATATATATATATATATATATTATATATATATTATAAAAGATATTATATATATATATATTTTAATAATATAATATTATTCTATATAATATATATATATATATATATATATATATATATTATATAAAAATATATATTTTATATATATTATATATATATATATATTATATATATATATATATATATATTAATTATAATATATATTAGGGTGGAGTGAAAAAAAGAAAAATTGAATTATGACATGTAATACCCCTAAAAGTAGACATGTGTCCCACATATCTTGCATGTAAAATTTGGCATTCCAAAGCCAATATTTTCTGCTCTCTACCGAAATTGCAAATTGCATATGAATCGATTTTCTACTGCTACACACTTTATTTTCACTTTTTTCAAACTTTTTTCTTTCAGTATTTTATTTTTTTTGAAACAATTTGGTGACAACACACATTTGGCAACTCTCCCCGGCCGCTCACAACCACCCTTGCCTTTTCCACATCTCTCTCTTTCCTTGAGGCGAATTTTGGTGAAGAAGCCGTAAGAACCCGGCTTCTTGCAGCTTGCGTTTTCTTTTTGGCGGGGCCCTTTTTAAAGGGAACCCGGTTTCCCTTAGGGTTTTGGCCCAGTGGTCAAACCGTAAAACCCCTTTAATTAAGCGAGACCCCGGGGTCGCTTCCCACGGCTTCTTAGGGCTTGTTGCCTTTGACGTCAAGAAAACAGCAAATAGGGCGGGGGGGCAGAGTTTCCGAAAACCAGTGAGTATCGCCCGTAGAAAAATGAAATTTTACAGATAACAGGACACAAGAAAACACAAAAGAGGTCCCATTCAAAAGCATGCACTTACCTTAAACCACAAACAAGAATATACAGGGTTTAAGGGAACACGACAGGCCCAACTTTAAAACTGGTAAAGAATGATCAGGCCCGGGGATCGGGCCCTGCCCGATAGGGCCAACTGCAAACGTAGTATTTTTTGCTTTTTTTTTCGCTGATAAAAATGGCAAAATTTTTAGCCATTTTTACATTTAGTAGCACGGGTTAAACTTTTGGGACCACACAATAGAGCTAAAAGGGAAAATTGACATGGTGATAGGGAACGCCCGTTTCGTCTGGTGAAAAAAAATTTTTCTCTAGTTTTTTAAACCATAAACCCCGACGTTTTTTTTTTCAAATTTTTAAACAAATTTAAATCCCATAAAAAAGCAGCCGGAAACGTTTTCGGGGGGGAACCAAATTTATGCTCCAATTTTGGTTTTTTAAAAATTCTCAAAATTGTTGAGAACGTAAAAATTTGGGAAAACTCGCCCAAAGGGGGACGGATTACCAAAACCTTCACCATCACCCAAATTTCCCAACCCCCAAAAACATTGCAAGATTCTTAATATGCATTACATTACTGTTGAGGGGACATGAAAAAATTAAGTGTAGGTGGGAGGTGCTAAATAGTTTTGTGGAAATGACTAGCTTTGGCTTTTGGGGGAAAATTTTAAAAACAAGGGTTTCCACGGAAACTGCCCCAAAGGGTGGCTTATGTGTTATCTTACTGCCCTTTAAAACACATCTTTTTTAGTTTTTAATGAGTGCCGTCCTTATTTTTGGCCTAAAAGGGCCGATTTTAAAATTTTTTGGGTTTTCTTGGAAAAACTAAGCCCAGTGGGGTTTTAGGTTGGCCCGGGGTCAGGTTGGTTGGTTAGTGAAACACCCCCGAGGGGGCTCGAGGGGGGGGGGCTGGGTTAGGTCGGAGAGTTTTTTTTATTTTTAGAATAAAGGCTAAACCTTTCCTATCTTCTTCTTTCTTTTTTTATAGAAAAACAAGTTTGGGGGACATGGGGGAAAAAGGGGGTTTTTGGGGGGGGGAGCACACTAAAAGGGGGAAATAGGGCCCCCGAAAAAGTCTATAAAACGGGGGAAAATTTTCCCCTGTTTTAAAAAATTTTTTTGGGGGCCATTTTTCCCCTTAGGTGTGTGCCCCCCCCCCAAAAAAACCCCGGGTTTTTCCACCATGTCCCCAAGCTTGTTGGCTATAAAAAGAAAAAAGATGGGGGGTGGAGCCCTTTTTTTCTTAAAAATTTCCCATTATATATATAAATATATATATAAAAATACACACATATATTTTATATAATATATATATATATATAAAATATATAATATATATATAATTTTATATATAAAATTTTTATTAATATATATATATAAATATAAATATAAAATTTTTTTTTGGTTTTATTTCTGCATTTTTTTTGGGAAATTTAAATTTAGGTTTTTGAAGGAAGGATAAATGGCAAATTTTTTTGGGTGTATCTGTTTTTTAAAGGGTTGACATAAAATTTTTTTTTTAAAAGGGTTTGTAAATGTGTACAGAAAACTTCGCTTTGACGAAAAAATTTCCGGGAAAGGGGATCGGGGGTTATAATTATCCGAGTGATCCGAATTTTTTTGATAAAACAAATTGGGGGGTCGTTTTATGAGGTAAAAGGGCCCCCTTATTTCGACTAATTCCTTGTATCGTGAATTTTGCCTTTACTTTGAGGGAAAGTTCGTATCTTAATACATGACCCCATCACAAATACTACACAAATACAGGGAAAATTAAAAAAACAATCAGAACCAAAAAAACCCAATTGGGAAAAGCACGAAATATCCCGGGACGGGCGGGAAAAAGTGTTGAACCCGTATTTGTTATCAAAAAAAAAGGGGGTTTCCGGGAAAAAGCGGGGGTTTTCAGTGTATACACTAAACTTTGAAAAGACTACAGGGGCATCATGTATATACCTAATTTCCGTTTGGTTTGGTGACATTAAGTAGGATTAGTTCTGGGGCAAGGTGTTTCGGGATATAGGGAAAAACAAAATTAAAGAAAATAGTTATGAGAAATTGTATTTGTTGAAAATGAATGTTAAACGGGAAATTTTCTGGCTACTTTGGTTGGGAATTTTTACCAATCAGTATTAACTGGCCATTTTTGGGTTTTAAAAACTGAAGGGTTTTAAAAAATATTTTTTTTTTTAGTGATAGTTTTGGGTTATTTCTTCTGTTATTAAATTTTTTCTTGTCCCTTTTAAAACCCCTATATAGGGACACATCAACAACAACTTTTTATATTATTTGCATTTCCTTTTTATTTAGCTGTTTATCTATAAAGGTGGGCAAAAAATCGGTTAAAATTTTTTGGGTGAAAAAATGAACATGACTATTGTCATGTATGAAAAAAACACTCATTTAAAGCTGTCTGTCTCCCATTTCCCTTTTATGGCAAGGGGGTTTAAACTGCAAAGTAATACAGGGTTTTTTGTTTCCGGTATGTATGTGCCGGTTGGGGAGGAAAAGTTATCCGACCGAAGATTTAAGGAGAAAAACTTGAGGGGAAGGGGGTGAGAGGGGGGGTAAATTTAAAAAAATAAATTTTTTTTTTTTTTCCATGAAACATGGTTTTTTCTATAAACCCTTTCATCACAGTGGGTTTTAAAGCAAAAATATACTAAAAAAAGAAACTTCTGAAAGTCACGCAAATAAAAAAAAAAAACCTTAAAAAAAAAGTTTTAAACGAAACATTAAAAGGAAATTAAAATTTTTAAAATTAAACATTAAAAACTAAAAAATCACTTAAAAAATCTTTAAAAACTACCCCCAAAAAATAGGGAACGCTATTTGATATGGGGGGAAAAAAAATTATAGTTCACTTAGAGTCAATTAAAAGTAAAAAATTTTAAATTAAGGGCTTAAAATTTTAAAACTTCCATAATTTAAAGATGCATGAAGGGAAAATTTTTCCATAGTTAAGGGCCTTTGTACATGGGTGGGTTTTGGCACCAAATCTGTTCGGCTCTGGGGAAAAAAAAGTTCCCTTTTTGCTTTCCCTTGGGTTGGGACTGGGTGTTTTTTCCCTGACAATGGAAAACTAGATACCGCTCCGGATACCAAACCATTGGGCAGCCTTAAAAAACAGCGAAAATTTTTTATAAAAAATCTGTCTTTAATTGTTAACCACTTTAACTCTTTTAAAGATAAAGGGGTAACGTGATCCTTCTTTTTAGCTCCTCCAATAGCTAGTTTAGCTCACTATTTCAGTTTTAAAAAAGCTAAAAAGTAAAGTTGAGAAAAATATTTTTTTGAGGGCCCAATACCCATACAGTAATTTATTAAACTGAGGAGAGAGAAAGAGAGAGAGAAGAGAGAGAAAACAGAGGAGAGAAGAGAGAGGGAGAGAGAGAGAGATAAAATAAAAATACTTTGGTCCTAATTAGGCACTTTGCAAGTTTCCAAATAAAAAGGTTATTGACTGTACAAAGCGCAACCACAAACCCGGACGAGTTTTTGGGGGACTCGAAAAACCGGGGGGGGGCCAATGGCGCAGGGGCTCTGCAACACCAGTCCGTGATCTACCAACCGCCCACCCTGGCGGGGGGGAAAAAAGAGAGAAAAGAGAGAGAAAAGAGGGGAGAGAGAGGGGAGATAAAATTTAATTTCCAAAAAAATTTGCCAAAATGAAAAAAAGCCCCCCTATCTTCCAAGCAAAATATAAAAACCCCAACCCCCAAAACAGCCCAACCCCCAAAAACGGAAAATTTCCCCCCAATGGCGGCCCGATGAAAAGGCCAGTTAAAAGAAATCTCTCATTATACCTGCCCCTTTCCATCAGGTGCAGCATTTTAAAAAAAAAATAAGCACTAATGTGGAACTCGACCCCCGCCAAACCCCTATGATGTCCGTAGGTGGCCCCTCTTTACCTTCCCTATTAATACCTTGGCTTATTTGGGGCAAAAAACATTTAAAGTGAAGGATATGGGGGTTTTTTGATCCATTTACAATACTCAGTCTTATCGTAACTTATTTAAAGGCTTTCATTTTGACGGTACACTTTCGTCATTGTGTGGTGTTTTTTTTTTAAAAGTTATTTTAGCTGTGAGCGCCGAGCGGGCGAGCCTCACCCCTGTCGCCGTTTTTTGGCGAGGCACGAAAGCGAGAAAAGAAGCGGGAAGGGAAACCGTAAAAAAAGCCGGGGTTCTTACGGCTTCTCTCACCAAAATTCGCCTTTGGTTACGGACAAACGGGGGTTACGCTAAAGAATCAGTAAAACGATAAGCCTGGGGGAAAAAGAGGGGGGAGGGAGTTTGACTCTTCAAAGTAGTGGGGGGTTTTTATGCGCTATTTTTGATGTTTTTTTTGTTTTTTGAAGTGTTTTGCCTCAAAAGACTTTTACAAAATTTCCCAGACCCAAAAAAAACATCCCCAAAAATGAAGAATAAAATGCTCTCCAAAAAACCTCCCCCTCCTAAACAAATTAATTTTACCTTCATATATTTTGTAATTATTTTAGAAAAACATTATAATACTTCCCCGTTTGATAGGCCTAAATACAGTGGGGGGCAAAAAAAATCTAGACAAAGAAAAGCAAAAAAAACTAGATCGATCTTTGGCAAACTCTAGGCGAAAAAAACTTCGCAGCCTATTTAGACAATTAGTACTGTGGGGGTTTTGCGGTATTTACGGGAAAAAACCGGTATTGCCCATACCGGTTTGCCCGGGGGTAATACCGGTACTCCTCACAAACCCGGGATCAATTAAAGATACCCTAACCGATACCGTACATGAAAAACCCGGGATTCCGGTTTTCGGTATTTTTTTTCGTGTTTTTTTTTTACTTGGGCCATTTCCCGACAGTTATTAACCTCTACAGCATCGCCCCCCCCCCCCTTAAAATAAAATTTCCTATAGCGTCGGCCATTTCTTTTTTTTTACAATTATTAACCCCTCCCGTACAGCATAGGTAAAGGTAAGGTAAAGATGGGAGCATACGCTTAGCTGCGCGTGGCATGCGGTGCTCATCTCTGTGGCATTAGCCCTTAGAGCCTGTGGTGGGTGAGAACCCGTTACCCGGGACACAGGGCTAGTGTGACTCCCGGGTTACCACAGACCACAGTACAGCATAGACCCCCCTAAAATAAAGTTTCCTGTGGCGTCGGCCATTGACAGATTTAAGGGGGGACCGAGTAAACTATGGCCTAGGCCCCGCACCCCAGAGGAAAAAAAATCTTTTCAATGAAAATCTGAATGCTGGACATTTCTTATTTGCTCGAACACTGTTACATTGCATGTACCATAATATGCCACAAATTAGTACCAATGTAACGTAAAATATGGGTGGAAAAAGTTTCAATTAAACTAATATGAAATCTGAACCACATTTGGTAAAATTTTAGAGTCCTTTCCCGCCCTTATTAGTGGTTTTATTTTATCCAGACCTTCACAAATCCCTTCAGATACCTCTAAAACGTAATAATAAAGTGGGGGAGAGATTAAAAAATAAAAAATGATTTATTAACCTAACCTAACCTAACCTAACCTAACCTAACCTAACTTAGTAAAATTGTAGTCCTTTCCCACCCTTATGTCTCGTTAGGAGGTTATTGGTTAGGTTGTAGTGAGGTTAGGTTAGAAATTTTATTTTGGGGGCCAGGGCGGGGGTAATATAGGGGGGAGGGGGCGTTGAAGGGGGCATCTCTCCCCCACTTTATAATTACGTTTTAGAGGTATCTGAAGGGATCTGTGAAGGTCTGGAGAAAAAAGAAACTAATAAGGGCTGGAAAGGACCCTAGAATTTTACCCCACATTTCATTCAGGGCCCCGCACTCCCACGTACCGGCCTATATAGGGCCTCGCACACCATAAATCTGCCCCTGGCGTCGGCCAACACAAAGCATTAAGGATGAATGATAAAAATGTTGATATGGAGACGGGGCCATACGAGCGTTGCTCTGGCCCTGTAAAAATACAACTAGATGAAGATGAATGAATACACACAGTCAGTCACACACACACATATCTTTGAAGTAATTATATTAATAATAAAATAATAATAATAATTTGGATCATAATGATAATAACAATAATGAAAATGATGATGCCATTATTAACCATAATAATAATAGACTAAGACTTATAATAATAATAATAATAATAATAATAATAATAATAATAACAATAATGAAAATTTTATCTAGGCTAGATTTGTATAGTGACGCCTGTGTGATATGTAATGATCCGTTTTCTGTGATGGTCTTGGGGGGGGACTCTTCCCTCAGGAGTAGAGGGAGGGAGGGAGGTTGTCAGAGCGGCATTGTCAGCTGAGCTGTAATCGGCCAATGATAACACGCGCCTCAGATTCTGAGGCTCTGAGCCAATGAGCGTTACGCTACCATACGTTCTCCGGCAGTCCGGTCTGTTGCGAGAAAAAACGCAATACCGAAATCCAATACCGACCAAATAATATACCGATACCGGTATACCGATGCACCACCAATACCGATAACGGTATACCGAAAACAAAAAATACCGGTAATACCGGTAATACTGGTGCTAAAATACCGGTATTTCGGTATACCAAAAACCGGTGCACATCCACTGAGCTCTATAATAACTGGAGGGGCTATCTTCTGTCAGCGCCGCGCAGTTTGTTGTGTCGCCACCAGGGCGTCGCTCTCGCACTTGACGGCCATCTCGAGACACCACTCAGCCGCGGAAGTTGAACTGCTGCCCTGTGTTTACTGGAAATTATTTCTTGAATTACAATCAAGATGGTGCATTGTGCAGCCTACGGTTGCAAAAATGGGCACAAGAATACTTCAAGAAAAATTGGGATAACGTTTCACAGGTAAGCAAAGCACACTTAGTCCTATTTATCCCGATATTGAGGAGTCGTAAATATATCTTGTTTCAGTAGATACACTGTTTCTGTCAACATGTTTGATATTGTCAGCATGTTACAGTGATATATCGGATACATAAGTGCAGTGACCATATATATTTAAAAATCATGACTTCACTACTCATATATATGCCCAATTTTGCTCGCTATTAATAATTGATGTTTAGCGGTAGGTATACTGCTTCTGTCAACATGTCGTATGTTTTAAATATATGACATGGATGCATATATGCAATATCTATATACACTGAAGCGTTTCAACCTAGTCTATATGTCAAATTAACCTGGCAAGGGATAAATAAAGTCCACGGATCAGTGTAATATGCTAGTCTTAGGACGTAACTAGAGATGCTTGAATTTGTTTCCATATAAAGCTGAAATACATCAGGTTACTTCATCACATCAGTGTAAGACTGTCACATACTTCGTTCTTTAGGTGGAAATTTATCACAACGTATGAAAATATTGTGAACATTTATAGTCAGCATGATTGTGTCGATCAATGCTTAATTTTCATTTCTACATATTAATTGCTACTGAAGTTATTTTCGCTACCGATAATGTGAATTTTCGATATATAGCTTGGTTTTAACAATGAGAGAGAGAGAGAGAGAGAGAGAGAGAGAGAGAGAGAGAGAGAGAGAGAGAGAGAGAGAGAGAGAGAGAGAGAGAGAGAGAGAGAGAGAGAGAGAGAGAGAGAGAGAGAGAGAAAAATTACTTCGATCAATACGACGCAATATTCTGACTACAAATACCTCAAAATGGTAATATTTCGAAGCAGGTACTGTATAGTAATATTTCATTTATCTTTATTAATAAGGATATACACATATAATTGTTAAAGGAGGAAGAAAAAACAAGCTGAGTGCAGCATTAAGGCTTTGGGACTATTGTGCGGTGCGCCGATGGTGTTTCAATATGGCTGCCCGAAGTCACGCGCTCCGAGAGGAGAGCGCCCCTCCAGTTCATATAGAGCTCAGTGTGCACATCCCTAATTAGTAGTCTGCAGGCTTTCACAGCGACAGGAATTATGTTGCTTTGCTCCGTTGCCGTCCCATCCATACTTTTAGGCTGTTTTGGTGACTAAATAACATTTGTTCTCTGCGAAACCATGGGTCCACAGAAGCTGAAAAATGAAGAGAAAGCCCGTCCTTTAACCTTGTTAGAACAGGAAGGGATGTTCTGTGATTCATGTAGCGACTGCTCTTGGGGTCGCACGTCAAGTCATTTATGACCTGAAAAGTCATAAGGAAAAGCTGGGCTGTTATAGACGTAGAGTATTTGTAAAACTTGCTCATACCATGCCTTCTAGGATTAAGAAAGAAAAGAAAGAAGAAGTGTTTGAAAGTCAAGGGAAATATAAGAAATATTGATTTGTGTGCATTCAGAAATAAGTGTGTGAAAATTTCAGGTTTATATCAGTTTACCCCTTGAATTGTATAAATTTATCTTCATGTCTATATTATTTTTGCGGCCACTGTATTATATTACTAAGCCCACTAAATATCAGTTGTATTTCTTTTGCAGTTTGAGTGTCAGAGCATGGTAAAAAGATGGTTAAGCGTCTTCCGAAAAAACCTCCGGCATGCCAAGTTTTTGGTAATCCTCGGACAATGAAATTGCACAGGTTGCCATCCATTGAAGACATGCTTATGGACTATCAGTGTGTCAGACTGAATTTGAAGAGTAATCCAAAATAAAAACCAACTTTTGCAGAAGTGTCTGATGTCCTGGCCGTCAAAATTAAAGAAATTTGGACCCGAGCATCAATACCTATTGTGACATCAACCCGCATTATACAGCTGATTGAAAATCACCACGATAAATATCTCAAACTTGTGAGATACCCAATGTCGAGAAAAACAAAACAGTATGGACATAAATTCACCAAATTCAAGGAGCAGGCCAGGAAGATTTTCGACATTGCAGCATGCAAGTGTGCAAGCCATTCATCATGCTCATGTGCAAAGTCTCGGAAGGTTCCAATTTCTGAACTGTCTTTTCTTAAAGATAAAACGAACCACACGCAATATTATGATAGGGCCAGTTGACAGCATAGCTACCAAGAGGTTACATAAGTGTCTGAAAAAAACTCAAAGGAACAAGCCCGGCTAGCCCAGTATCACCTTGAAGCTAGTGCCAGTTTCATTGACAACAAAGAACGAAAGCAGCTTTAGCAGTTCTGCAGAAGATGAACCTGGCCAGGGCACATATATGACATTGAAATATTATCTGCTAGTGCTGCATGTCCTACGAAAGCATTACACCCCTTCTACTCCTCCATGTACTTCTCAAGCAGCATCACAGCAGAGACGTCGGCTAGAGATTACTGCGAGGGCTTCGGAGCGACATGCATTTTCCCGATAGAGCAGGGCAGAGATTGCATCTGCAGTCTTGGGAAGACTATGGCATAATAACATCTGAGGACAGCAGTGATGTCATCGACAGAAGCAAATTAGAAGAGAACGGCAGAAGTATCGTAAAAACCATCCGTCCTTTCCCAAGTCTTACTGATCAAATACAGGGCCTATATTTTGATGGCAGAAAGGATAAGACACTGACTCTCGAAAAAGTAATGGCACAGATCACTGGAGAGTGACTGTAGAGGAACATATATCACTGGTACAGGAGCCTGGCTCCACTATCTCGGTCACATCAAAACTGAAAGTGGCAGCTCTGCAAATATAAAACTGTCCATTATCCATTTTCTGGTGAAAATAGCATAGACGTTCAGAAGTTGGTGGCAATTGGGTGTGATGGCACTGTAGTGAACACAGGGGGGAAGGGCGGCGTTATAAACTCCTTGAAGAACATGTCAAAACGTCCTCTGCAGTGGTTTGTTTCCTTCTCCATGCAAATGAACTTCCTCTACGTCATTTGTTCCTACATCTGGAGGGTTTTGCACGCAGGACCAAGAAGTTTCTCAGGGCCAATCGGTTCCTTATTGGCAAATTGTGAGGAAATGTCAATTGTTGCTTTTTAACATGTGAACTCCCGGATGTCAACTTTGGCAGATCTGAGTTCGGATCAGCAGTATTTTACTGGATATTTCCCAAGCAGTAATCCCTGGCAATTGTTCAGTCTCTTTGTCACATCGTCAGCCAGGAAAAACTCGTTATGTCCCGCTGGGTCACACTGGCCAATCGAGTTCTGCGTCTGTATATTGCGACAAAAGGGCCCAGCAAAAGATAATTTCAAAACTAGACATTTCAAACAATTGCTGAATTCATTCTCAAGGGTTTTTTGCTTCCAGTCTGGTTCATAATCAAGTCCAAACCTTCATGCAATGATGGCTCCCAAAGCACCTTTGGATGCAGATTAAGTCATGCTACCTGTCACAAGATCTGAAAATGTAGTTGATCCAGTGATTCCCGCGAAATGGCTACTTTGGCCACCCTGAAAACATTTTGCTGACCATGGTAACCGAAAGAACGACAACATATCAGGGGCTGAGTGTTCGACGAATCATGCGAACTCGAGCCTCCAGGATACGTCAAAGTGGCATCAGATTTTTCAAATACCATCTCTCAATCTCAATGCCGAAGATTACATTGATTTTTATTGACTGGCAGAAGTTGTCCTGACTGAACAATGACAAATCAATCTCCGATGCTATCCAGGGAAAGGGTTGGTTCGTAACGAAACAACTCATGCCATTGAAATTCCAACGTTTTCCCATTTTCATACACAAGCAGTGGAAAGGTGTGTAAAGGCAATCACAGAGGCATCAATAGCTGTTGTTGGACAAGAAGCAAGGGATGTTTTTTTTTTTGAGCAAGAATATATGTCGAGCATAGCATCGAGCTATCATGCCAACATCTAATATACTATAGGACTATACTATTGCAATTGAGGTGTGGCTTGGCTGAGGCAGGACGTGCTCCTAACAAGCTGCGTGGGTGTGTGTCTAGTCGGTCAGACCTGAGTCCAGATGTCAGCTGCAGAAGGGATTAGCGCCCCGAGTGTTTTGGTCGAGGTGGGTAAAAGAAGTGGCTCTGAGTGCTTCTGCTGTGGGGAGAGTTTGGGAGTGTGGTAGTAGTGAAGGAGGCTGAGGTGAAAGCGAGTGTGGGTTGAAGGGGGGGAGGGGGGGAGAAGGGTTCGAAATTGTAAAATTTAAGGGT
>JACEEZ010004283.1:0-47500 GCA_016584305.1 Chionoecetes opilio | reverse complement strand
CTCTCCCCTCATCCCCTCTCCTCCCTCTCCCCGCTCAACCCCCTCCTCCCTCTCCCTCTCTCTCTCCCCCCTCCTCTCCCTCCCCTCCCTCCCCCCCCCTCCCCCCCCTCTCCCTTCCCCGGCTCTCAACCCCCTCTCTCTCCTCCCCCTCCCCTCCCCCTCTCCCCTCCTCCTCACTCCCTCTCTCTCTCTCCCTCTCTCTCTCTCTCATCTCTCTCTTTATCTCTCTCTCTCTCCTCTCTTCTCTCTCTCTCTCTCTCCTCTCTTCTCTCCTTTCCTCTTGTATTGTGATTCTTATAAGTTTTGCAGTCAGGAGCTTCAGCTGGACTACTGAAAACTATCTCTGACTTTACAGGAATATGTCAGATTATTCCTAAGTTAACATAGATATATGTGTTACCATTCTAACTTTACATTTCTACATTTCATCAATTTACTAATTGAACTTTCCTCTCTCTCCTCCCTCTCCGAAAACTCTCCAGTCGATCTCTCTCGACTCTCGGAGTCTCGTCTCGCTGCTCTCTCTCTCTCTCTCCTCGTTATCCTCTCTCTCTCGCTCTCGCGCTCACTCTCGTTCTCTCTCTCTCTCTCTCTCTCTCTCTCTCTCTCTCTCTCTCTCTCTCTCTCTTTCCTCTTTTTTTTTTCTCTCTCTCTCTCTCTCTCTCTCTCTCTCTCTCTCTCTCTCTCTCTCTCTCTCTCTCTCTCTCTCTCTCTCTCTCTCTCTCTCTCTCTCTCTCTCTCTCTCTCTCTCTCTCTCTCTCTCTCTCCATTAACCCCCGGAAACTGCCACTCAGGGGAAAACACTTTGGTAATAACGTGACAGGATGCGTCAATAAGACCTAGCCACTTACTCTTAATGAGGTGAGTAAGAAAAGGAAAAACATGTTATTAATAAGAGACTGGATGAAAAGCGATACATATTCTTATTTACTTATTTATTTACTGGAGTCCATTTTCAGAATCACTCCTTCATCCCCTAAACTACTTTGTTTTACCTTTACCTTTATCCCTAAAACTAGTCAGCTCTTTCTTAATAAACTTACTTATGTTTCTTCATCTCCTAAATTAAAAAACTCTTTAAGTCCTAATTTTTTACCCCTTAAAGCAATCAGTTCATTAAATCCTGCCCTTTCAATCCTTTTAATTCATGTAACTCTGTAAATTCTAGTTTTTCGATCCCTTTAAGCTGACAATCTCTTTAAATCCTACTTTTGCAATCCCTTTAAACCAGCAAATTCTTTAAATCCTGTTCCTTCAATACCTTTAAACCAGCAAACTCTTTAAATCCTGCTTCTTCAATCCCTTTAACCCAGCAAACTCTTTAAATCCTGCTTCTTCAATCCCTTTAACCCAGCAAACTCTTTAAATCCTGCTTCTTCAATCCCTTTAACCCAGCAAACTCTTTAAATCCTGCTTTTTCAATCCCTTTCCCCGGGGGGAAATTTTCCTTTTTTTTTTCCCCTTTTTTTTTAATTTTTTTTTTTAAACCCGGGTAACCCCCTTTAAATCCTGTTTCCCTTCAATCCTTTAACCCAAAAATTTTTTTAAATCCTGTTTCTTTAAAATCCTTTAAAACCCCAGGTAACTTTTTTAAAATCCTGCTTTTTTCAATCCTTTTAACCCCAGGTAACTTTTTAAACCCTTTGTTTCTTCAAAATTTTAAAAAAAAACCCAGGTAACTTTTTAAACCTGTTTCTTCAACCCCTTTAACCCAGGTAACCCCTTTTAAAAAATCCTTTTTCCTTTTTTAAACCCCCTTTTTAACCCAGGAAAAACTCTTTAAAATCCGTTTCTTAAATCCCTTTTAAAACCCGGGAAAAATTTCCTTTAAATCCTGCTTTTTAAACCCCCTTTTTAACCCAGGAAAATTTTTTAAAATCCTGCTTTTTTAAACCCCCCTTTAACCCAGGAAACTCTTTAAATCCTGCTTCTTCAATCCCTTTAACCCAGGTAACTCTTTAAATCCTGCTTCTTCAATCCCTTTAACCCAGGTAACTCTTTAAATCCTGCTTTTTCAATCCCTTTAACCCAGGTAACTCTTTAAATCCTGCTCTTTCAATACCTTTAACCCAGGTAACTCTTTAAATCCTGCTCTTTCAATACCTTTTAACAACTAACTCTTTAAATCCTGCTCTTTCAATACCTTTTAACAACTAACTCTTTAAATCCTGTTCCCTTTGAATCAATCTCTTCAAAAACACTTCCATTAATTTATTTCCTTCTTCTATCTACGATTTATCACATATTCAAAGAAGGAATATCAATTTTGGGGGGGGGAGAATTTTTATTTATACTAACTCTTGTGTCCTTTTTTTTGTGGAGGGAGGAGGGGGGCTTTTAGGGGGGTGCAAGGGGGGCTTTTTAAAAAAAGGGGGGGTGGCTTTTTTTTTTTTTCCCCCCCCCCCCAAATGGAAAAAAAAAAAAAAAAAAAAAATTAAAAACCCCCGGGTTTTTAAAATTTTTTTTTTTTTTGGGTTGGGGTTTTCCTTTTTCCCCCCATTTTTTTTCCCCAAAAAAAATTTTTTTTCTCTTTTATTTATTTCTTTTTGGGTTTTAATTTTTTTTTTCTTTTAAAAAAGGGGCCCCCCCTTTTTTCCTTTTTTTTTTTTTTTTTTTTTCCCCAAAAAATTTTTTTTACCCAAAAAATAAAAAATTTTTTTTTTTTAATTAATTTTTTATTTTTTTTCTTTTTTTCCCCCCCGGGGTTTTTTTTTTTTTTTTTCCCTTTTCCCAAAATTTCCCCTTTTTTTTATTTTTTTTTTTTCCCTTTTTTGCCTTTTCCCCCTTTTTTTTTTTCCCCCCCCCCCTTTCCCCTCTCTCTCTCTCTTTCCCCCCTTTTCCCCCCCCTTTTTTTCCCCCCCCCCCCCTCTCTTCTTCCCCCTTTTTTTTTCTCCTTTTTCCCCCCCCTTTTTTTTTCCCCCTTTTTTCTCCCCCCTTTTTTTTTTTCCCCCCCCCCCCTTTTTAAAAAACCCCCCCCCCCCCAAAAAAAAAAAACCCCCCCAAAAAAAACCCGGGGGGGTTTAAAAATTTTCCCCCCCAAAAATTTTAAAAAAGGCCCCTTTTTAAAAAAAATTTAAAAAAAAAACAAAAGAACCCCAAAAAAAAAACCCCAAAAAAAACCCCAAACCCCCAAAAAACCCCCCCAAAAAAAAAAAAAAAAACAAATTTTTTTTTTAAACCCCTTAAAAAATTTTTTTAAAAATTCTTTTTTTTTTTTCCCCCCCCCCCCCAAAACCCCCCCCCCCCCCCCCCCCCCCCCCCCCCCCCCCCCCCCAAAAACCCCCCCCCCCCCCCCCCAAAACCCCCCCCCTTTTTTTTTCCCCTTTTTTTTTGGAAAATTTTTTTTTATAAAAGGGTTTTTTCCCTTTTTTTCCCTTTTTCCCCCAAAAATTTTTTTTTTTTTTTCTTTCCTTTTTCTTAAAAAATTTTTTAAATTTCTTTTTTTTTCTTCCCCTTTTTTTTTTCCCCCCCCCTTTTTTCCTTTCTTCCCCTTTTTTTCCCCCCCCCCCCTTTTTAAAAATTTTTTTTTTTCCCCCTCCAAAAAAAATTTTTCCCCCTTTTTTTTTTTAAAAACCCTTTTTTATTCCCCTTGCCCCCTTTTCAAATTTTTTTTTTTTTTTAATTTTTTCCCCAAAAAAAAAAATTTTTTTTTTTTTTAAAACCCCCTTTTTCCCCCCCCCCTTTTTTTCCCCCCCCCCTTTCCCAAAACCCCCCTTTTTTCTTTTTAAATTTTTCCTCTTTTCCTTTTTTTAAAAAAAAAAATTTCCCTTTTTTAAAAAAAATTTTTTTTTTTTTTAATTCCTTTTTTGGAAAAATTTTTTTTTTAAAAAAAAAAGGGGAAATTTTAAAAAATTTTTATTTGGGGTTTGGAAAAAAAAAAAAAAAATTTTTTTTTCAAAAAAAACCAACCCCCAAAAAAAATTTAAAAAAAATTTTTTTTTTTTTTTAAAAATTTAAAAAAAGAAAATTTCCCAAAAAAATTTTTTTAAAAAAATTTTAAAAACCCTTTTTTAAAAAGTTTAAAAACCCCTTTTTTTTTTTGGGGGTTTTTTTTTAAAAGGGGAAAATTTTGGGGGGGCAAAAAAAATTTTAAAAACCCCCCCCAAAACCCCCAAAACCCCCCCCCAAAAAAACCCCCCAAAAAAAAAAAAAAATTTCCCCCAAAAAAAAAAAAACCCCCCCAAAAAAAAAAAACCCAAAAAAAACCCCCCCCCAAAAAAAAAAAAATTTTTTAAAAAAATTTTTTGAAAAAATTTTTAAAAAAAAAAGGGCCCAAAAAAAAAGGGGGGAAAAAGGGGGGGGGAAAAAAAAAAAAAAAGGGCCCCATAGTCTTCCATATTTAATGCAGTAGTCATCTACATGTGGACATTTCCCGACACTAATAAACTTACTATACTAACGACACTAACTAAAAGTTTCATCTAACATTCTCATCTTCATGCTTCTAACCATCGTCCTTTCTATTATTTATTTCATCACATGCATAAGTTTATTTCCCAGTTATTAGTTTGCTTGTAATATATTTTCATATTCCTTCTAAAATAGTTCATATATTCCCTTTGGTTTTAAGTTGGCAGTAGTATTACTGTTGGAATTTCGACCATAATGAAGTTTGATGGGTCAGTGATACAGATAAAGGGCAGAGCTGCATTGGCATAAACTCTTTACGTTGCGTGCAGATGCTAGCAATACGAAGCTTTGCTGCAATGTGCGTAAACAGAAATAAATTGCATTGAATTGTAATGGACGATTTGTTAACTTTGGAGAGACAAACCGCAAAATTTCTCATAAAAAAGACCTGATCGAAAATCAGAAAGACTGAATGAAAATACAATCAATATCCAATGTTTAAACGGAGCTTGCTATACGAAGAAAAGAGAGAAAAACTACACAACACACACTGACACACACCACAACACACACAACACACACACACACACACACACACACACACACACACACACACACACACACACACACACACACACACACACACACACATTACCACTGTACCACACGGGTAGTATATGAAATGATACGAAGTTATTTAAATGACAACACTTCAGTAGAGAGAAAATCCCCTGCATGACCATGAAGTATTACAGAGACGCGTCCTGTCCGCGTTGCGCCTTGCTATAGTCTGGGGTTTTTTACCGAGGTAAAAAATCCTGACCCCTTGCTGCTTACTGACTGATATTTGATGGCAGGAGAAGGGAATACTACGCTTCTTGAAATTCAGCTGTATTTTATCATAGTTAACCATATTATCATGTAAACATAGGCATAATTTTAAGCATGAGACCTTAAGATAGAATGGAATTTTCGCATCGTTAAAAACAATAGACTATAGTGGCTCACACGTGGCGACGGGAACACCGGTGAGGCGCAGCGAGGCCAGGCGCCGGGCCACCCGCCGCCACGCGCAGCACCATGCCCACGCACGCTGCAGCTGTCTTGGCAGTAGCGGTAGCGGGGCACGCCGGTGTAGTCACTGATGACTTAAGGCGCGTCACCGGTGCTCAGGGCGTGGAGGTGCGTCCCTTTCCCCCCACCCCCTCTAGGTGCAGTGTTACACGCGCCTCCCACAGGAAGTGTTCATGTTTTGTTCACAACGCCCTTAAGGAAGACAACATCATAGTGAGCGGCCCCTCCTCCAGCCCCTCCGTCCACCTGATTGACTTCGGGTTCGACACCAAGATCAAGGACAGCTTCTACTTTGAGGTGTTTGACTTGCCGCGCAGCCTGGAGCGCCTGGAGTACGCCACCTTCAGGCCGCCAGAGCTCAAGGAAGGGCAACCGCTGCAGCCCTTCAGCGACGTGTTCAGCGTCGGGGTGCTGCTGGAGACGGTGTGCCAGTGGACGCAACACCCCTTGCTGACTGAGCTGCTGATGCCCCTGGTGGAAGAGTGCACGCGGCAGCAGCCCGAGGCGCGGCCCTCCCTGAGCACGGTGGCGGTAAAGGTGCGGCACATGCTGGCCACCCTGACGGAGCAGCAGCAGGAGATCCATTTTATCGAGGAGGCCAGGTGGTGCGGACCCGGGGTCTGGGTCAGGGAGGACGACCAGTTGGACGATCAAGCCTTGCGATTGATGCGATCACCACCAAGCCCTGCGTCGCAGGACACAACCAAGGGAGGAAAGAACTAAACACTCTTGCTGTGTTGCCTCAGCACCAACAGAAGAGTCCGCCGCCACTATACCCGCGACACCGGCGCGTGATCACTCGCCCCTCACAAAGGCTCCGCCAGTGTGGGGCATCCAGGCGGCCGAGGGCTGCTCCCTCCCGCGCAACGGCCCTGACTTGCAGATACAAAGCATAAAACAACGCTGAAACAGGGTAGATTATATGGTGAGGCAGCCCCGCCGCCCCACCAGGACACCCAGGCAGACAGCTGACTGTGAGGGGCGTCTTACTGATGGCTGTGTGGACGTGGGGTTTCCTGCTGTTGGTTACCTGGTTGGTGTACCCGAGGGGCAGGATGGAAAGCTTGGCCTGTGAGGCGTGTGTGGCGAGCACAGGATGGCGGGATACACGAGTGGCTACCAATGAATTGGTGATTGAAACCTTTCATTCCAGTTTGTCATAAATGTCTTTGTGTTACCGTTTATTCCCCATATTTAGAAAGTTATTGTAGGACGTGGAGGCGCAATTGTTACTTTCTTATTGCAAGGGTTACGGATTACGGATTAGGGCCGATTCTCACTTTACGGTTTGTCTCTGTAAGCCTTTCGTACGTAAATTATTATTGCACAGAAATCAATAAGGCTGTTCACACGATTTTTTTATCGCTTATCGTTAGTGAACTGTGAAGTGTACTGTGAAATGTACGTGAAGTGCATAGACAAGGAACGTTCAATAAAGAGGAGATGGAACAGAGAAGTGACTGAAAACCTTAACTGACTGGATCACTTCAACAGCAGTCAAGGTGTAGCCAAGAATATGTAACCAGGTAATTATATTCCTTGCCTGAAAACGAATTACCAATACGTCTACCATAATCCTACCTTCCTTTAATAATAGACTGAAATAATTAAACCAGAATATATCAATGAATTACACTAAACTAGAAAAAGTTATAAATATTTAATACTTCACCACCATCTCATCTACAGTGGGATTTATACTCATTCATTAATTAACTTCATTGATTAAATTATTGCTGGGTGAAAATTAATACCAAGAATTTAAATTATGTGGAAACTTAGATATCTATGAACATTACAGATAGGATAAACTTTTGAGTCCATAGGATGTGCAGCCTCGAACTCATGACCTTTTATCCCTAGTGACGTAAAAACATTAAAATATATTAGGTCAGCAATAAATTAGGTAGATAGGTGAAGGCTGAGGGTAAGGTGATGATGCGGAGAACGTGAGGGGGAGGAGGTGAGGAGGAGAGGGAGTTAGTATAGGGGAGGTAGGCGGGGAAGTGAGATAGGGGGAGGTGAAGGGGAGAAGGTAAAGGGGGGAGGTAAAGGGTGGAGAGTGAAAGGGGGAGGTAAAGGGTGGGAGGAACGTGAGGGGTGGAGGGTGAAGGGTGGGGAGGGGGAGGTGCTGGGTCCCTTGCCAATCCATCAATGCCTCACAAAAGGTCACCACCGAATTTTAAAGTTTGTCGATCTGAAGGGCGCGTTGAATAATCTTCATTTTTGGTCTTTTTTATGATGTGATCTTCCTGGTTAGATAACAAAATGCTTGCCTGTATATTTAGTTGTTGTTTTCATACAGTGGTGTAGACTTAAAGTAATTAATTTTGTGGTGGTAGTGGAGTATTTGGCCTTAATTATGTTTGATATTTTAGTGTGGTGTGTGTGTGTGTGTGTGTGTGTGTGTGTGTGTGTGTGTGTGTGTGTGTGTGTGTGTACCAAAACTGGATGAAATAGTGAACAACAGACTGAGCCAATACAGAAGGATTGCTACACACACACACACACCACACACACACACACACACACACACACTACACACACACACACACACACACAGTGACACACACACACAAACAAACAAACACACACACACACACACAACATACTGTGACACACACACACACACACAAACATACACACACAGACAGACACACACACACACAGACAGACACACAACACACACAGACAGACACACACACACACACAAACATACACACACAGACAGACACACACACACACACCAGACAGACACACACACACATGGAAAACTGTCAAAAAATGTGCAAAGCTTTGACAGTAGTCGCCGAATTTTCCTTTTATTTCCATTTTTTTCATTTCGAAGACCATCATTCGCTTTCCATGCAACAACAAACACGTACTTTCCATTGTCTTGAATATTTAACAAGGTCATCTTTTTAATATTATTTATAAAACTATACTTTTGACTAGGATCAAAAACTATAATACCTCATAAATGTCATTACACACTCGTTACCGTAGTAGTCTGTATCGAAACCACCTATATAATAATAATAATAATAATAATAATAATGATAATAATAATAATTATAATTGCATTTTCACCCAAAGGCATACAGTACAAAAAATAATAATAATACACATATATGTCTTACTAAGTCTCTTTTCAGGTATTATGTCACTTATTTTCTCTTGTAATATAATGAGTCAAGGCACCGAAGATTGCCGTAAATTCAAGGCACCGAAGATTGCCATAAATTCAAGGCACCGAAGATTGCCGTAAATTCAAGGCACCGAAGATTGCCGTAAATTCAAGGCACCGAAGATTGCCGTAAATTTAAGGCACCGAAGATTGCATAATTCAGTGCCAATGCTTGCCACAAGCACATTCACTTCGTTCAAGTATTCGTTCGATTCTACGTAATTTCAGCCGGATTATTAAATGTTTCTTTTTATTAAACATGAAGGAAAAGCAGGAGAGAGAATAAGCATGTAGAAAGGATCAAGCAACGAAACGAAAAGAGGATGAGGAAAGGGAAGGGAGTGAGGCACGGTGGGTGAACAAACGAAGAACGAAAAAAGGCACGAAAGGAAGACAGACCAATACATAAATATTACCAATCACAAACCCTTTCAAACCGTCAAATATTCCATGAGTAATCTTAAGTGTCTCCCGCTACCAACGTCACAAAGAGTGTCTTCCTTACAACCACACAAGTCACAATGAATACAACCACTTTAAGACCAGTTATAACAACCTAACTAAAACAAAAAAGCAACAACCAAACCTCCTACAATACCATCACCACACCACCTACCACCACCACCACTACCATAAGCACCACCACTACGACCAAACCACTAACCACAATACCACTACCATCACCACCCACACCGCCACCACCACCCACCCCTTCCCACCACAAACCGCCAACATACTAGTACCACAAACCAATACCACATACAAACCAAATACCACTAACAAACACCAAGTACCACCACCACTATCAACCACTAACCATCCCACTACAACCACCACCCCAACACAACACCATTCCATAAACCAAACCACCTTCAAACAGACCATAAACACCACCACCAAACCATTACAACCACACAAAGACACCCGAAAACCCCCCTTCGCAAATTACCGCCAAAATACAGTCAACAAAAAAAAAAGCAAAAAAGTATAAGAAAGTCAAGCACCAAAGATGCCTGCGTACAAGGTCGCAAAAAACACCTTTTTAAATTGACCTTACCACCCAACCTTAAAAGCAGAATTGAAACTTCAACATGAATTAAAGGAAAAAGGAAAAGAAGACAAAAAAGTGTAGAAAACAAATCTAGACTACAGGCAAATAGGACTATTTTCATTTTTATTACCTCTTCCTTTCCCCTCTCCGACCTCCCCCAAAGAGATAGGAAAGCGACTCTTTCATAGGGCAATGAGGGATGGAAGGGAACCCGGAGGCGTGGAAGGGAATGAGAGAAAGAAAAGAGAGGGGAGAGAAAGGGAGAGTATTACTTGTATTTCCTGGTAGTTGTAATGTTACCCCTCTTCCCCTTCTCTCTCCCTTCTCCTCTCTTTCCTCATCTCCCTTCTCTATTTCCTCATCTTCTTTCTTTACACTACCAAAGCCGCCCTCTATGTAAAAGCCTGCGTCTGAGAGAGGGGGATGGACGTGACGTCAGTAGGAGAGTCTGCTCCAACAAGTCAGTAGGAGCCGAGCTTTCAGCGTGTGAGGATGTACGGGGGGTACGGCTCTCATTGCCCCACCTTTCACCCACTGTTAACTCTTCGCCATTTAATATTTTGCTCACAACATTTTACATGGAATATCAATAGAACGGAATTTATTCGCTTTCCATTGATATATTTCGTTTACTGATAATGAATTGGCAGCATGCATAAATTAGCGTTAACTAAATACATAACATCATGAATCGGCTAATTTTCCTATCTAATATATGTTTATCAGTATAAAAAAATATACTGTTATCTTTGGAAATGTTTTTTTCTATAATTTATCAATAAAAAACCGTAAAACACCTAAAGAATGCCATTATGAGACTCTCAGAAATTGCATGAACTTAAACTCTTCGCCATTTAATATTTTGCTCGAAAACATTTTACATGGAGAATATCAATAGAAGCGGAATTTAATTAGCTTTTCATTGTTATATTTTGTTTTATTTGTGTGTGTGTGTGTGTGTGTGTGTGTGTGTGTGTGTGTGTGTGTGTGTGTGTGTGTGTGTGTGTGTGTGTTTTGTGTGTGAGAGAGAATTACGTGATTATTGCTTCTGATGGACAGTTTTCAAAAGTAGGTAATGATGTGAGACTCAAAGTTTATTATGCAAGAATTATTCAACAGGTGATGTATAATTCTGCAATGGTTGCCTCGCGCCCTTTTTCTTTTTTTCATTAATCAAGGATGCTTTACGAAATGTCTATCACTGATTAAATATTACTTTACTATTCTACTTGTCTACTCCAGTTTACTTTATCTCGTTTTTTTTTTTCGTTTCAGGTGATTTAATTGAGGTTTTTAACTATTAAATTATATAATTATATCTTATATTGGTCCTTTTATCTCAATTTCAATTTGTGGGAAATAAACATCATCACTTGATTAATTCATTTAACGCGGGGCATTTTTGGGCAGAGTTGATGTGCCCAAAGACTACTGTATACAATAGTCTTTGATGTGGCTTAAAAACGTTGCTTATCATACAACCAGACAGCCAGAGACCACACACACACACACTAGGTAAAATACAACTAGGTAACACAACTCACACACACACACAGCACACACACACACCCCCCCCAACACACACACACACTAGGTAAAATACAACTAGGTAACACAACTCCACACAACCCAACAGCACACACACCACACACACACACAACACACACACACACACACACACACACATAAAACACACCACACCCCACACACCACACCCACACACACCCAAACACACACACACACACCGCGTGAATGGCAGGTTTATAACGTGCTGGTCTCCCATTCTGTGGGTAGGCGGTTCGAATCGTGCCCCCGAGATGATAAGGCCTGGGGGATCGCCCGTGACGTCACACCATAAATGCCACCCGCTCCGCTCCCCGTACAAGTTTACCTACCTAATATAATGTTTTCAGTATAAAAGATATACTGTTATCTTTTGGAAAAGTTTGTTCTATAAAATTATCAAATAAAAAAAAACCCTAAACACACAAAGGAAAGGCCATTATGACTTTCAAGAAATATGCATTAACTTAAACTCTTCGCCTTTAAAATTTTGCTCGCAAACATTTTACATGGAGATATCAAAAGAAAACGGAGTTTAATTAGCTTTCCATTGAATTTCGTTTAGTGATAAATGAATTAGCGGCATGCATAAAATTTGCGTTAACTAGATATAAAAAACATGAAATCGTATAATTTCCTACCTAATATATGTTTATCAATAAAAAAATATATACTGTTATCTTCGGAAATGTTTGTTCTATAATATTATCAAATAAAAAAACCGTAAAAACACACTAAAGAAAAGCCATTATAAAACTTTTCAAGAAAAATGCATGAACTTAAAATTTTCGCCATTTAATATTTTGTGAAAAAACTTTTTACATGGAGATATCAATAGAAGCGGAATTTAATTTTGCTTTCCATTGATATATTCCTTTCTGATAAAATTTAAATTTGAACCATGCATAAATTAGCGTTAACTAAAAAAATACATCATGAAAACTGGGAAAAATTTCCCCATTTCATGATGTTATTTATTTAGTTAACGCTAATTTATGCATAGTTCTAATTTATTATCAAAAAGGAAAAATATCAATGAAAAACTAATTAATTCCGCTTCTATTGATATTCTCCATGTAAAAAGTTTTTTTCCCCAAAATATTAAATGGCGAAAAGTTTAAGTTCATGCATATTTCTTGAAAGTCTCATATGGCATTTCTTTAATGTGTTTTACGGTTTTTTTATTTGAAAATATTAGAACAAACTTTTCCCGAAGATAACAGTATTATTTTATACTGATAAACATATATTAGGTAGGAAATTACCCGATTTCATGATTTTTTATATTTATTAACGCTAATTTATGCATGCCGCTAATTCATTTATCACTAACAAATTATCAATGGAAAAGCTATTAAACTCCGCTTCTTTTGATATTCCCATGTAAATGTTTGCGAGCCAAATTTTAAAAATGGCGAAGAGTTTAAGTTAATGCATATTTCTTGAAAGTCTCATAATGGCCTTTTTTTTGTGTGTTTTAGGGTTTTTTATTTGATAATATTATAGAACAAACATTTCCGAAGATAAAAAGTATTCTTTTATACTGAAAAACATTATATTAGGTAGGTAAACTTGTACGAGAGCGGAGCGGGGGGCATCCTTATGGTGTGACGTCACGGGCGATCCCCAGCCTTGTCTCTCGGTGGTCTCGTTCGAATCCTCGCGCTCCCGGGGTTTTCACTGACAATTTGGGCGGTTAGCGTCCCCCTTGAGAAAGGGGAAAGGGGTGTGTGTGGATGTTGAGGTCCAGCATTGCCCAAAGATGGGTAATAATGAGCTCCACGTTTCGCACTGAGAGGGTGAAAACTGGCGATCGCGTGCCAGTTCGCGTGGACAAGACCATGGGTGAATAACACACACACCACACACACACACACACACACACACCACACCACACACACACACCACACACACACACACACCCCACACCACACACACAAAACACACACACACACACACACCCCCACACACACACACACACACACACACACACACACACACACACACACACACACATTCTCATTTAAACTGAAACTAAGATACACGTTATGGTCGTCGCTACCACCACTACCATTATCACCACTACTTCCACCATCACCACCACCACCACTACTACCACCATCATCACCACCACCACCACCACACTCACAACCGCTTTCATTAACAACCAAAATAAAATAACAACCGAGACAAAAAGATAAATAAATAAAATAAATAAACCTTCACTCGCCAATCAACATTTTTTTTCTAACATACGTGAAATAGGAATTTAAAAAATCAGTAAGTGATATTCCATCGAAAAACATTGACGCAAGAAAAGAAAAAGTATTTGCCTCAGGTTCCATCACTTCTTATTGTATACTATTTATCATGTAGTACCTATTTATACCTTTATATGTAGTTCTTATATATATGTACCTATACATACCTACTCATTACTTCCTATGTATTATGCTACAGGGGTTTGCACGGTCATCCTAATTATTACTCAAATTTGCTCTGACCATGTTTGTTTTTCTTTCATTATTTTTTTTTATGCCCGACTTCTCAATTTGTTCTTTATTTCATTCATCATACCTATTCATTACTTCATTATTACTATGTTACAGGGCTTGCACGATTAACCTACAAAGAGAACCTGAAATAATCTATCCCCTTTTCAACATGTGCCCCAGTTTCTTATCTCCTCTCCTTTCCTCCTTCCCTCCCTCCCTCTCACCTACCCTACTCCTCCCTCACTCTACAGTTCACCCAACCTCCGCTGTCTCTCTCACCCACCCTCTCTCCCTTCACTTTCCGTCCCTAGCACCCACCGGCCCATCTCGCTCCTTCCCTCATCCCGATCATTTTTCCCCTCCTTCTCCCTCCACACCATCCACCCGATCTCGCACTCCAACCACCACAAACCCTCTCACCCAGGCCTATTTCCTCTCACCCACCGCACCTTCCCTCTCACCTTCCCTTCCCTCTCCATCACACCTCCCCCTCTAACCCGCCTCTCACCCGCTCACTGTCTCTTTGCACAACCTACAACCCACACCACGTCCAACGCTCCTAATCTCTCGATAGACGGCTAACGTTGATGCAGCGTAGGAGCAATAGGATAAGAGAAAAAGGTGGCGAGAGAAATATAAGAAAGAGGAGAGCAAATGAGCAGAAGATGGAAAGAAAGTTCAAGAGAAGTTAAGTTAAAGTGAACAAGAAAAGGAAGAGAAGGAAGAAGGAAGGAAAAGAAGGAGGGAGGGAGAAGAAACATGAGACATTAACTGGAGGGAGGAAGCAGGATGGAAAGAATGAGAGAGAGAGACAGAGAGGAGAGAGAGAGGGAAAAGAGAGAGATTACGAGGCTAATCAAGGAAAAAAGGAATCACAAAAGGAAAGAATCACGTTAAGAAATTAAAGGAACAGAGAGAAAAGAATCAATGAAAGTAGCAAGTGACAAGGAAAAGGAAGCTGAAGGAAGGAGAAAGGACAGCAGGGGAAGAGTCAGGAAGAAAAGGGAGCGGGGAGGGCCGAGGAGGGACAAAGGGGCGGGCAGGGAGGGGAGGAGCGAAGCAAAGGAGGGGAGGGGAAGTTTGAAGGGAGGACATAAAAATAGGATTATAAAAGGACACGTAGCAAGGAGTAGCGTATAAAAGCAGGAAAAAAGAGCAAGGAAGGGAAGGAGGGAGGGAACACACGGAAAAGCATGAGAAAGGAAAGGAAGGCAAAAGGGAGGAAGAAGAAAGTGAACACAGCAAGGAGGAATGGGAAAGATAGAAAAGGAAAGGAAGGGAAAAGGGAAAGAAGGTTGAAGAAGGTGAGGCAAGCAAGAAGGGGAGGGAGGTGGTAAGAAGCTAAGGAGAGCGAGTGGGTTAAGGGGAAAGGGAAATACAGAAGGGAGAAAAGTCAAGTAATATAACCAAGGAGGAATAAAAGGCAATGAGGAAGCAAGAAAGAGAAGTAGGGAAGGCAAGAAGAAGAAAGTAAGGGAGAGCAAGTAAAGGTAAGGTAAGGATAGCAAGGGAGGATAAGAAAGCAAAGGTAAGGTAAGATTAATAGATAAGAAGAGCAAGTAAGATAAGGATAGCAAGGTAAAGGGTAAGGACAGCAATAGCGTAAGATAAGGACAGCAAAGTAAGGTAAAGAGAGCTATAGGTAAGGTAAGGTAAGGAAAGCAAGGTAAGATAAGAAGAGCAAGGTAAGGTAAGGATAGCAAGGTAAGATAAGGATAGCAAGGTAAGGTAAGGACAGCAATAGGTAAGGTAAGGACAGCAAAGTAAGGTAAAGAGAGCTATAGGTAAGGTAAGGTAAGGAGAGAGAGGTAAGGTAAGGACAGCAAAGTAAGGTAAAGAGAGCTATAGGTAAGGTAAGGTAAGGAGAGAGAGGTAAGGTAAGGACAGCAAAGTAAGGTAAAGAGGTAAGAAGGTAAGGAGAGCTAGTATAGGTAAGGTTAGGAGAGCGAGAACGGTATTTTTTCTAGGGTAAGATAAGTGATAGCAAGGTATAAGGAGCAGTGGTGTGGAGGTGTCTTTGTGCCTACCCCCCAGTCCCTGATTTGCTGATGTCCTGGAACCAATTACCCTGACACCGCCGCGTTTAGGTGGTAATGAAGCGCTGTTTACTTTCGTCACTCCCCCTGTACTGGTATCAGTGTGTTATCAGGTGAAGGCGCCCCTGGAGACACTCACTAACTCCTCATTAACACACCATCGGCGAGTCCTCCTCCTCCTCCTCCTCTTGCCTCTCTCTCACTTCTCCTATTGCCTCTGACTTCTCTCACTCCTCCTCCTCCTCCTCCTCCTCCTTCTATTGCTTCTCACCTCTCTCACTCCTGTTGCCAAACGTCTTATCTTCTCCTCTCTCCTCTATCTCTCTCTCTCTCTCCTCTTCTCTCTCATACTCTCCTACTCTTCTCTCTACTATCTCTCAAACTCTCATTATTACTATTCCTCTTCGTTTCACTTGATATTCTCTCCCCTTTCCTCCCTTCCATATCACAAACTTATTTCTCTCGCTCATTGCGTCTCTTCCTCTCTTTCTTGTTTCCTCTTTCTACTTTTCTTTCCATTCTCTTTTATCCAGATCTTCGTCTCACTCTATTTGCCCTTTACCTCCCTCTCATTATTTATTATACTTCCCTGTTGTTGTAATTTCCTTTGTCTTTATCCATTCTTCCATTAAGCTCTCTTCCTTTCTTCCTTCCTTCCTTTTCTAATGTTATTGTGTTTATTCAACTTTTACACTTTCCTCGTCAGTTATATCCTTAACATCTCTCTCTCTCTCTCTCTCTCTCTCTCTCTCTCTCTCTCTCTCTCTCTCTCTCTCTCTCTCTCTCTCTCTCTCTCTCTCTCTCTCTCTCTCTCTCTCTCTCTCTCTCTCTCTCTCTCTCTCTCTCATCCATTCACCGGTAATCTCTCAATGACAGCCAGAAATCCCGTATTGAACATGAAGAAAAAAAAATGAAAAACGAGAAGGAATTTTCTCTGCCTTTTATTATTTTCTGTCCGTAAGTCGATTCCAGAGACATCCATTCCCATGACAGCCCAGAGACAGATGATGAAGGGAGAAAAGGAACATAGGAGGGAGTAAGGAAATATAGAGAAGGAATGAAGGGAAGCAGGGAAGGAAATAAGGCAAAGAGGCAAGGAGGTAAGAAGGCAAGTTACACCACTTTCACACACTACCACCCTCTACCGCTTGTTCCTTCCCCCCATTCTCCCCCTCTTTACCTCACACACCCCTCCTGACCCCTTACAGAACCCCCTCCCCGCCCCCACACCTTCAAAATCCTTCACAGTATCAGGTGTGAGAATAATGTCCCTATTTTTTGTTTAGCTTTTTTCTCCCATATTTTCCCCTAAGTTATCAGTCCGTTACGTGTTGTGATGGATTGACGGGCGACCGCCTTCCTGGCTGGGATGAAACTGATGGATGGATGGTTGTTCTCTCTCTCTCTCTCTCTCTCTCTCTCTCTCTCCTCTCTGCCTCTCTCCTCTCTCTCTCTTCTCTCCTCTATCTCTCGCCTCTCTCTCCTGTTCTCTCTCTCTCTCTCTCTCTCTCTCTCTCTCTATCTCTCTATCTCTCTCTCTCTCTCTCTTCTCTGTAATATATATAATATTAATATATATATTATATATATATATATATCGGTGTTTGTGTGTGTGTGTGTGTGTAGGTGTGTGTGGTTGTGTATATTACCTGGACGTCCAGAAGGATACATTTTGACATGGCAAAACCTAGCGCCTGGCCACCCTGCCGGCGAGCACCTCTTCCCTCCAATCCCCAACTTCCTCCTCCGCCGACCCCTCACCACCCCAGCCGCTCCCTCCTACACCCCCCTACACTGCCCCTCCACCCTCCCCCCCTAAAGCTGTGCCTTCCGTCTTCCATCCCCACTCCTCCACCCTATGTCTTGCAATGATTCCTTAAACACAACCAGGCAAAGAACAAAGAAACATAAGAAAAATAAGGGAAGCTACAAGAGGCCATGAGACCTACACATGGTAGTTCCTTTTACTTAACACTACCTACATCCACCTTTCATCCCCATCCATAAAGCTGTCTAGCATCCTTTTAAAACCTCCTATTGACTCTGCACTAACTACCCCATGACTAAGTACTCACTGACATCCTAACTCATTTTCCATAAGTAAAACATCGTCAGAAAACATACATATGACAAGGTGTGCTACTTTAGTATGCGTTCTACCGCAGTACCGCAGTCTACAGTGGTGTGGGCAGTGTTGCCACCTGCGGTACAATTGTACCAAACTGGTACATTTAGAGGCTAGTGGTACTGTGGTCCTACATTTTAAAATAAGGCCATTTTTGGTACAATTTGCATTGAGCGGTACAATTTTTCTGGTTAACGGTGTAATTTGAAGTTCAGCTTGAATAATATATTAAAATATATAATTTTCTGAAATCACTTTACTAAAAAAAAGAGTAAAAGAAAAAATATATAATTTCTGAAACTCAAGCACAAGTATTAATTGAGTATGAGCCTTATAACTGCGTGGCGTAATGACAGAGTACTACGCTACGTAGGTGAAGTGGGACCGGTGTCGTGTGACCAACAGGTAATAAATGATCAAGCCATTAGTATCCTGGTTCTTTCTTAATGGTATTCCTGAAGAACATATACATATATTAGATGATTTTGTTCGAACTACGAGAGCAGGATAGGTAATATTCATGATTTTCAGCCATTTGTAGATGTTAACGGGTTTGTCATTTCAGCACATAGGCAAATTAGTTCTTAATATCAACAAAATTGAATTAAACAACTGATGTTTTCCCTTGATGACTGGTCTGTATTCTGGGACTGAGAGTGCTGTGAAGTGTGGGGGAGGAGTATCCAGCTTCTTTCCTGTTAATACAGGAGTGAGGTAAGGGTGCGTCCTTGCCCCATCAATTTTCAACACTTGTATGGACTGGGTATTGGGCAAAGTTGTAGATCAAAGTGATTGTAGAGCATCCCTCGGCAAAACCAAGATCAAGACTGTTTTTGCCGATGATGCAGTAATTTTGCTGAGTCTCGGGGAGGTTCCTGGTGATGGGATCTCGAGGCGCTGCACGAGGAGGCCAAAGCTTTGGGACTTGAGGTCTCTGTCTTAAGACCAAGAGTCCAGGTGTTTGGAGGATACTAGATGAGCAGTACAGTTGTTCATGCGTGTGCGCGAGGAAATTGAGATCTGGATAGTTTTACATACCTTGGTAGCGCAGTCCATAAATGACAGCGGGTCACGTCAAGAAGTCTTACGGCGGATGGCATAGCCCACGGCGATGTTTATGCACTCGCTCAGTAGGATTTTTTTGGCGGTTGTCGGTACCTGTGCAGGAGGACAAAGATCCGGCATCTTACAGTCGCTTGTGATCCCTGTCTTACTATATGGTTGTGAGACATGGACACTAAATAGTGACTGAAGAGACGAAATCAATGCCTTTGGTAATAGTGTTCTTGCAGAATCATTGGGGTATCGCTGAGTTGAAGTACATGTCAATCTCAGCTGATTGCACCGTGGGACTGAAGCGAGGCCTATTACCTGCATAGCCGTCAGCGGCCAAATTCGGCTATATGGGCATGTGGCACGCACCTGAAAAACCGACCTTCCCATCGGGTTGTATCTGTAAGAGACAATCCGGCGTGGAGGAGGCCAAGGGGGCGCCCACAAGCTCGTGGCTGGGCAAGTGATATTTTTTGTCGAGGAGTGCTTGGTAGGGAAAAGAAGCCTGCAGAGGGACTAGAACGTGGTGGACCCCCGGGAGTGGCGCGTAGGGTGGGCGAGGCGGACGCGCCCCGGCGTATGCCCCAAGGATGGATGGATTGTTTTCCCTTAACGCATGACTGTAAGGCTTTTTGTTAATATTATTATTATATTTTTTTTTTTAAATTAGCTTATTAAACCATCACTTTTCCTTAAATAGAAAGTTGGTACATGTTGTGGTACATTTTGTAATATTTAGGGTACGAACGGTACATTTCAGTGAAAAGCGTACGGTAACATTTTTTTTCACGAGGTGGCAACACTGGGTGTGGGGTGTGATCTTCCCATACACTGGTCCGACGGGTCCCTACCCCTGATCTGAAGGGATAGTTACTGTGTCCACAGGTCATAGGTCAGGCACTAACACAGGTTCAGGTTGATTCATAAGTGGTCCCCTACACCTGCCTCTAAAGGGATATAGTTATGATCCAACAGGTCATAGGTCAGGTAGCTAAACAGCGAATCGATGGGCCTTGGGTATTGGCCGAAGCAAGGCTCTGATTGTCGTTAATTTCATGTGGCACGGCGTGACAAAATGCTCTGATTCCCATCATTCAGCGGAATGTGAAGACGGTCAGTGATTCACCTCTGATGAATGGGCCTGCATATGGAAACTTAAATAAATCTGGGTTATCGCATAGTACAGTGAATCACCAAGAAAATTACGTGGATCCAGTAAACAGGAGCAAACACTCAAGGCATAGAACGTATCGTGGTTGGATGCCAAAACACGATATTTACAGAACCTGAGAGGTGTTTAGCAAGGAACTGTTCGTACACCTTAATCATTTGTTGAAATGTGCCTCAGAAAAAGATGAACCTGATTTGTTATAGCATTTTGAACGATATTCGGTAATGTATCCGCTAATTAGTTTATGCATGATATACTACTATTGTATTAGAATTAGCAAATGTATGTTATGTTCATTAATAAATTGAACTCATAATAAATAAAAAAAAATTATTCTCGATGGAAAAAATCCCTTAAAAACCACAGCATAGCTGGTAGCGCGGTATCTCAAGTAGAACCAGCCGTAGACAGCATACTAATGGTAGAAACAGAACGGTATAAACGCATACTAAAGTAGCACCGACAAGGTTTATTACAAGAATGGCTTAATCAACTAATTGGCGATATTAAATATAGTAAAATCCAATCTCTTTTATTTTTTCAATCTGTTTCTATCCATTTTTACGGGACTGAAAATATGCGGGAGTTTTCTATATTTTTTTTTGTCGTAGGTCAGTTTCCTATTGAATGGCTAATAAAAATAAACAAATACAAGCAAATCGCGCCCAAAAAAAAGGTAGTTCACTCGCAAGTCTTTTAATCATTATATTCTCAACCTGGTAAGGTGGAAAAAGTATTTAATGGAGGATATAAAATCAGCTGATAAGAGGGATTACACGCAAACTCTATTCCTAAGTAGACAGCATTAGTATCTTAACAACGCCTGGGGAGAACATAATCGTTCATTATGGTAAAATTATAAAAAAATATGATAATTCCACTTTTTTTACCCATTCTTTTCTCTATCAATCATCATTCATTTTCCTTAAAGATAATAGCATCTTCATGTACTTCTTTTGTAAGTTAATTAAAGTCCTAGGATTATAAAAAAACCACAAAACAGCATGCAGTAACAAACCAAAACACAGCCAGACTACATCATCACTTTTCATACGTATTAATCCACGTCTTGAAATATAAAACTAATTTATATATTAAGGACGTATTTCATTTATAAAATTCTACAGTGAACAGTCTCCCAAAACAAGCAAAACATAAAAAACGTGGAGGGGGAAGATAGAGAAGGGAGGAGAAAAATAAAGGAGAGAAGCCTAAAACTAAATAAGTTTCCTTAACAATGGTTACAGTTAATTCCTTATTTCACACCCACACCTTCACCTACCTAACACAGCACTACACGGCTCCAAGGGGCACCGCCACGTCCTCGATACCCTCACAAAATCACGCTTACGTATGATTCTTCGCTATACAAACACTAAATTATACACAAACAAAAAACACTAACGCCTCCCCCCCCAGTCTCAGTTCTGAAGAGCCTCATGAATTTCTTTTTAAACTCACATCCCCACCTCCAACCCTCACCCCAAACCCCATATGTACCCCCTCTATAAAAACCTCCTTCATCATGTCTAAATAGCTTACGTAAGTGTCATCTTCGCTTGTGATTGGTGGAATAAAATTGCTTGTTCGGAGCGGATGCGGCATGGGTCAGGGAGGAAGTCATAGGCGAGGGTACCTCTGATTGGCTTGTCAGTAATGCAAATTGATGCAAAACTTGTCTCATATTTTTCTGTATTTCTTTAATGCCTCGTTAATTATATTTGGCGTTTCATTGTTCTTTGCTATTCATTTATCTCATTCCTCCTTTCTTCCTTATTTTCTTCCATCTCTCCCTTCCTCCTAATCTTCCCTCTTTCTATCATTTCTCCTGTTCCCGCTTTCGGTTTTGCTTATCATATCAATATTCCTCTCCCTTAGTTTATTATCTGTTTGCTCATCCGTTTCCCCATGGCGGCTATGCTTCCCTATTTTATTTGTTATTCTCCTCTCTCTGTTTCCTGTCTCGTCTTTCTCCCAGTTCCCGTTTTCGTTATCTTCCGTCATTTAAAATTATGATATTTCAAATTACTCGTTATCTATTGCCATGATATGTTCTTTTGTTAGTTGGTTTTCTAAATACGAAGAGCATTATGTAACGGTGTTGTGTGTTGTTTGATGTATACAGCGACGAGAAAATGGATAGGCACGTGGAATAAAAAATGCAATATAAAGAAAATAGGAATAGAAGGAAAACGAAGGAATAGGTAGTTGTTTAACTGTTAAAGAAAAGAGAAAATGTAACGATAGAAAGGTGATGGAAGAGAAAAGAAGAAATAAATATAGTTAAACAGGTAGAAAAGAAATTAGAAAAGGAGGGAAGTAATAAGGGAAAAAAAGAGTAAGAAAGAAGAAGGGAGGTGAAGAAGGGTAAGGAAGAAAGAAAGGGCATAGAAGGGAAGAAAGGATAGAAGTAGGGAGGATCCTTAAGGAGTAGAAAGATGCGAAAAGAGATGAAAAAGAAACGAAGTCAAAAAACTAAAGGAGAAAAGAAAAACAAAGGAAGAAAGGAGGAAAAAGAAGAAAGGAAGGAAAGAAACGAAGGAAGACAACATTGCTAAGATAAAGGAAAATGCGAGAGAGGATGAAATATAATAAATAAAATAAGAGGAAGATACGAATACGGGAAATGGGAGAAAAGACGAGAACAGGAAATAGGGAGAGAGAGAGAGAGAGAGAGAGAGAGAGAGAGGAGAAGAGAGAGAGAGGGAGAGAGAGAGAGAGTTGAGATGAGAGAGAGAGATGAGAGAGAGAGAGAGAGAGATAGAAGAGAGACGAGAAGAGAGAGAGAGACGAGAGAGAAGAGAGAGAGAGAGAGGGAGAGAGAGAGAGAGATGCAGTTTCTCTTATGAAGGGAAACAGTGATCAAATGATGGACTAGAGAGAGATAGAGACGAAGAGAGAGGACGGAGAGAGAGAGAGACGAGAGAGACGAGAGCGAGAGAGAGAGAGAGAGAATAGATAAGAGAGAGCTAGAGAGAGAGAGAGAGAGAGTAGAGAGAGAGAGAGGAGAGAGCCGAGAGAAACATAAATGCAGTTCTCTTAGAAGGGAAAACAGTGAACAAAAAAAAATGAGTGGGGGACTAGAGAGAAGAGAGAGAGAGGAGAGAGAGAGAGATTTTTCTTGAGAGGGAGAGAGAGAGAGAGAGAGAGAGAGAAGAGAGGAGAGGAGAGAAGAGACGGAAGAGAGAGAGAGAGCGCGAGAGAGACATCAATGCAGTTCTCTTTATGAAGGGAAACAGTGAACACATATGAGGGACTAGAGAGAGAGAGAGAGAGAAGAGGAGAGAGAGATGGGAGAGAAAGAGAGAGAGAGAGATGAGAGAGAGAGAGAGAGTGGTGGCGGACAAGAAAGAACAGGAGAGAAAGAAAGGAAGAGAGATGAGAGAGAGAGAGAGAGAGGAATGGAAGTATGGAGGAAGGAGAGAGAGCAAGAAGAGTGGAAACGAGAGAAGGAGGAAAAAAGGGAGGAATGAGGAGGAGGGAGGAGGAGGGAGAAGGATACATAAGGATTACTAGGAATAACAGAAACAAGAGACTATTGGTCCATAGCGAGGTTGCTATCTGCTGAACTTACATACACTAACATATCAAAACTACTTGTAAGAAAAACCGTTGGAAAAGGATACCATGTCCTTAAAAAAGCTAGGAACATGGAAGTTTCATAGTGCAGAAAAATAGGATATGAAAAACTAACTACAACTACCACACCAATTACAACAATCGATCCGGGGGATAAATATGAATTCGCAGGGCACTATCAATACCATTGACTTTACAGTTGCGGTCAAGTCTGTTTTAAATGTAGTTTTGTGCTGGCTCCGAAAACATTTTGCTGGTAACTGTTCCATCGATCAAAACGACTCTCACATTGAAATAATTTTACGGAGATCGGTGATGCAACGTTGACCGTTGGTTTAAACAAGTATTCTGTTTCACTTGATTGAAAGCTCGATAGAGTTCTCTTGATTAAGACATCAAATCCTTTTAGGATCTAAAAGGAGGAGGAGAGGAGGAGGCGGAGGAGGAGGAGGAGAAGGAAGGAATATGTTGAGGAGATAACGAGAGATTAAAAATAGAGGAATAAGAGAAAAGAGAGAGGAATTGAAGAGTAGTAAGGAAAGGTTAAGGAAAAAAGAGAGAGAGAGAGAGGAGAGACGAGCCGAGAGAGAGAGAGAGACGAGAGAGAGGAGACGAGAGAGAGAGAGAGAGAGAGAACGAGGAGAGAGAGAGAGAAGAGAGTGAGAGAGCGAGAGAGAGGAGAGAGAGAGAGAGAGATGAGGAGAGATGAGAGATGAGAGAGAGAGAGAGACAGAACCGGGAGGAGAGAGAGAGAGAGAGAAGAGGGAGAAGAGAAGAGAGACAAGGTGAAAATAGGTTGGATAAATAGAATAGGGAGAAAGAAATAGAAAAAATAGGACACGATATATAGATAGATGAAATGTATCAATTAGTAAGATGCATATAGAAAGAAGCAAGTTGGAGTCACAACAAAGGGAGGAGGAGGAGGAGGATAGGAAACAGATGCGTAAGAAGAAAGAAAAGAAAGAAGGAATAGAGAGTAAGAAGTAGAAAAGAGAGAAGAGGCATAAAGAGAAAGAAGGGAAGAAGGGAGGCATATAAGAGAAAGAAGGGAAAGAAGAGGAATAAGAAGGAAAGCAAGAAGAAAAACGATAAAAAGAAAAGGATAGGAAAGGTGAAGAAAGAACAAAAGAGAAGAACAACAAAACGAAAGAAGAATAGAGGAATGAAGGAATGAAGGAGAAAGGGAAATAATGGATGACAGAAAAGATAGGGAGGAGGAATAACAGAGAAAGATAGAAGAAGAAGTCAATAGAGTGAATGGAGTCAATGAGTCAAGACATAAGTAATAGAAGTCAATAAGTCAATAGAGTGAATGGAGTCAATGAGTCAAGACATAAGTAATAGAAGTCAATAAGTCAATAGTGTGAATGGAGTCAATGAGTCAAGACATAAGTAATAGAAGTCAATAAGTCAATAGAGTGAATGGAGTCAATGAGTCAAGACATAAGTAATAGAAGTCAATAAGTCAATAGCGTGAGGAGTCAATGAGTCAGATCATAATAATAGAGAGTCAATAGTCAATAAGTGTAATGGGAGTCAACGAGGCAAGACATAAGTAATAGAAGTCAATAAGTCATAGAGGAGTGGAGTCAAAGAGTCAAGACATAATAATAGAAGTCAGTAAGTCAAATAGAGTGAATGGAGTCAAGAGTCAAGACATAAGTAATAGAATCAATAAGTCAATAGAGTGCGGATCAATGAGTCAAGACATAAGTTAATAGAGTCAAAAAGTATAGCGTGAATGGAGTAATGAAGCAGGACATAGAATAGAAGTCAATAAGTCAATATCGTGGAATGGGTCAATGAGTCAAGACATAAGTATAGAAAGTAAATAAGTGAATAGAGTGAAGGAGGTCAATGAGCAAGACATAAGTAATAGAAGTCAATAAGTCATAGCTGTGAATGGCGTCAATGAGTCAAGAAAAAAGAATAGAAGTCAATAAGTCAATAGAGTGAATGAGTCAAGAGTCAAGAATAGTAATAGAGTCAATACGTGAAAGAGGAAAATGAAAGGAAAGAAAGAGGAAAGAACGAAAGAAAGAAGAGGAATAATGGCGAAAGATAGAAGAGAGAAAAGAATGAAGGAAGAACGAAAGGAGGATGGAGAGAAAAAAGGAGCGAGATAGAAGAAGAAAATAGGATGAAAGAAAGAATAGGAAGAAGGAAGGAGGATAAGAAGGAGGAGGAAGAAGGAAAAGAAAGAAGAAAACAAAATAAAATAAAGGACGAGGATAAGAAGTGATTTCAAAGGCTCAGAAAAAAGACCAATTTTTCTGGCCAACGGAAATGCAGTGGAAGAATGGAAGCTGATCGAAAAGCTCTCGCTCTTCTCTCTCTCTCACTCTTCTCTCTCTTCTCTCTCTCTCTCTCCTCTCTTCTCTCTCTCTCTGCTCTCTCTCTCATCTCTCTCTCTCTCTCTCTCTCTCTCTCTCTCTCTCTCTCTCTCTTTTTGTTTCTTTTCCACTAAATCTTTCTTTTGTTTCTTATCAAATATCTGTTTTTCCCATTTCTTCCTCCTCCTCCTCCTCCTCCTCCTCTTCCTCTTCCTCTTCCTCCTCTTCTTCTTCTTCCTCCTCCTCCTCCTCTATCACTCTCTCCTTTCTCTCTTCATCAATTTCTCATTTTACTTAATTTTCGTCAATTAAAAAGTTAATTATAGCATTTCAGGAGAATTAGTGACGACTTTCCAGTGACTCTTATTGACAGAACAGGAGGAGGAGGAGGAGGAGCGAGGAGGAGGAGGAGGAGGAGGAGGAGGAGGAGGAGGAGGAAAGAGGAAAGAGGGAAGGAAGGAAGGAAGGATAGAGGGAGGGAAGGAAGGAAGGAAGGAGGGAAAGAAGGAAGGAAGGAAGGAAAGAAGGAAGGACGGAAGGAAGGAAATATGAAAGTTTTATAGGCGTAAAAACAAAGGGAATTGACTTAGGGAAGATGCCTTTCTTGTCCTCACTACTCTTTAGCCAATCAGGGCTCCTCTTGACCGCCAGCCAATCAGCGAACGCAAATAAGTGTAGTCTATATATTTTACCTCCGCGCTACAAGGTTCCAACATGTACCTAGAGTAAGAGCCCGCGGTATAACCTGCCACTGGCGGCTGAGCCTGGAGTTGGCTGTGAATGGGAATTAGTAGAGTCTAACCCAAACCTCCAACCTCTTCGGGATCTAAAAAAAAATCATCTGTAATATTGCGAGGGGCGCCCTGTTGACGGAGTTTTGAGAGGAAAGTTAAAGATTGGAGACAGTTGATGGATGCCAAGGGCAGATTCACGTCTCAAGGTATGGAAGCGACGAGGAGCCCAAGACTTGCTGCGGCGTGTATATGTCTTTCGGCAGCTGTGGAGACAGCTGACCACAAGAAGAAGAAGTCGAAGCGGATCATTGAGAGTGGACATATATGCCAAAAAGGAGGACCACGAGAATCAGTGGTCATTATCGATAGAGAAGATCACACAAGAAAAAGGAAACCAGTGTATACTGAAGATACAAAGGTAGAATGGAAAGAAAATAAAGACATCTGATCAGGAATCAAGGAGTCAACACCCCATGGCCAGCGCCATTGCCAGCGAGGTGGCAGGAAGAAGGACACCAGGAAGCAAAGGAAGAGGTGTAAGAAAGAAAAAAAATCTAACTAAGAAAAGAGAAAACGGAGGGCCAAGGCGCGCCAGGCAAGGTGGCTCAGGGCCTCGTGTCGGCGTGATGCACGTCCACGGCGGGCGCTGGACGCCACCTCCGCGGCCGGACACTGACCCGCGACAAGAGGACCCGCCAAAGGAAGGCCAAGGCGCTGCTGCACCGTCAACGAGGCGGCGACTGCACGGCAGCAGGAAACAGGAAGCAGTGGACGCAGGAACAGGAGCGCAGGAAGCAGTGGGCAAAGCAGGAACACCCCAGCCAACACTCGTGTGTGACTACACAGGTCTCATACTCAGCCTCCATGGGTGAAGACCCCAGCCCAACGCTGTGTCGTCGCGCCACAGCTGCAGTAATGAAAAGACCAATATCAAGGTTTACGGCATCGCCTCTCAAGCCGCCCGTTGAGGTGACGGTAACGTAACCGGGGTTTCAAAAAAAGGGTAGGACCTGAAGGCTTTGCTGTCCCTGGCCCTGGTGCCCGTGATATCGAGGCAGTAGCTGGCCGCACTCCCGTTCTTCAGCGGCTCGGGGGAAGGTGGGCGGCTGCGTGGACATAGTAAAATTTCAAGAATGGCGACGCCACAGAAAGAATCATATGAAGGGATTTTGGAGGGCAACGCCGACCCCTTCCGGTGGGAGTGTCAGGTGATGCTGAGCTGGACGGGAGCAGGAGGCGCACCACGCTCCACGCCCTCTGCGCCATGCCGGCGGCGTCATACAGGACTACGCGGCGTGGCGTACGAGAGTGGGTATCGCGAAGACCACGTCACCGTGGACACTGATGGCGTCTTGTGGCGGCTTGGCGGAGAGCCTGGATTCAGGTTGCACAAAAAGGTTTCGTCCACAACGACATCAAGGCCGGACAACATCAACCGTGCCGGGCACGCCCTCCGGCCCTCCATCACGTCACGACTTCGGCATCGGCCCAAGGTGGAGAACCTTCTATTTTGAGCTGTTGGGTTGCCCGCGCGGCGAGCAGGAGCAGGAGCATGCGTTTCGTGCCGACTCGCCGGAGCTGAAGAAGGGTGAGCTGCTTCAGGCTCGCAGCGACGTGTCAGCCTGGGACGTGCTGGGTGAAAGAAATGTCCCTCGATCTGGACAGCCCAGAGCTGGATGAATATCTGGCACCCATCGGCGAGCGTTGCCTTCGCACCGAGCCCTCCGAGCGGGCCGTCCATGGCACCGGGGCCCACGCCCTCAGGAAGATATTGGAGGGCGGTGCCGGTGAACAGCTGCCGGCGTTGCGGATGGAGACACCCTCAGCTGCTCAAAACATTTAACGTCAATTCAATAATTGGTTCCCGCCACCGCGACAGATGAAGACGCGTGCTGACACCGAACCGTGCTCGTGAGCGCCTTCAGTACTAGCTGGAATATCTGGCGAGAGACTGAGGTGAGTTAGACACTGGAGGAAAATACACACGTCCAGAGGTGTTCTGCCGCAACCACCGATGGTCTCGTGAGCCAAGGTTGTTAATATAACGTAATGCGGTGCAAAGGAAAGGAATCCATGGAGGGATATTTTGTCAATGATTACGGGGCACATGAAGGGTGCTGGGTATGACATTGCCAGTGAGCGTCGCGGGATATGGACCCACACGCTAAACACACTGCGCGATTCCTCACAACATTTTCTCACTAAGCACTCACTCATGAACAATCATTGCTACCTTATGTTATTATGGTAGAAAATACATTCTTCATAAGATAATATTCACAAGTACCAATCGAAAGTGATGCGTTAAACTTATCTTATCTTATCGCATGTTCAGAAATGTATTATATGAATTAGTATACTGCTATTATTACTGTATAATTGACACTACTTTTTGATACTATTATATGTATACTTATATTATGATGATATATATATTAATATATATATATATATATATATATATATTATATATATAGATATATATATATATATATCTATATATATATAATATAATAGAGGCAATACTCTCATGAGGGAAGCGAGATCTTTAATGAAGATATAAACCAGCGCGGGTAGAAAACATCTGAGAGTTTATTTGGAACGTTTTCGGCTATACATAGCCACATCAGCCTAAAATCGGATACAATAAGTTTTTGTTAAAAAATAAAAAATATACAAATTTATAAAATGATTGCGCATTTAAAATGCATAACCTAAAATAAAAATAAAATTATAAAACAGTAATAAAAATATACACCTATGCATTTTAATAGTATTTTTATTACTGTTATATTAATTTATATTTTATTTTAGGTTAGGCATTGTAAATGCGCAAAAATCATTTATAATTTGTATATTTTCATTTTAACACAAATTGTATCCGATTTCTAGGCTGATGATGGCTTTATGTATAGCCGAAAAGTTCCAAAGAAACAATCAAGATGGTTTTACCCGTCGTGGTTGTATCTCTGGATTATAAGATCTCGCTGTTTACTCATTAATACCTATGGATGTATACTATGTATGGATGTATTTGTCTTCCTGTATAATCCGTCTATGTTTATGTCCTTATGTCAAAATGTGCTTGCATTTAAAACCCACACACACAACAAAACACACACACACCACCACACACACACACAAAAACCACCACACACACACACACACACACAACACACAAACCACACAAACACACACATACACACACATACAGACACACACACACCTACACACAAATAAACGAGGTCAAAACATAGATTAAATTGCTTTTGTTATAGATGCCTACATGATGACCACACACACCCACACACCACAAAACACACACACCCCCACACACACACACACACACAAACAGAAAACCCACACAACCACAAATATGCACACATATGCATTATACAGAGTTAAGTGGCGAGGCTTCGAATTCACGGCATCCAACACACACACACTAACCACCACACACCCACACACACACACACACACCTCACACTCACACACATACACACACACACACACCACAAGAACCCAACACACACCAAAATATCAATCTATCAAACACAAAACAATACATAGCTAGCACTATCATAGCATTCGTCATAGTGATATTAAATTCCATTCTGTCTGCTTTCACCATGCAGATCACCGAAGCAGGAGTCACGCTGCTTCGACCTCACAAACTTCGACACACTGAACCACCGGAGGCGTCAGGCTGCACTACCGGCTAGTGGGAGTGGAGGAGGGGACGCTTCGCCTCACCCTCCCTCTCCCGCATGTCCTCGAAATGGCTACTAATGACAGCCAACGTGAAAAACTATCCTGGTGTGATCCTTTAGCCGCCTGCTAACACCGGGTTCCTGAAGGAGTGGGCTGCGAACAGGTTGTGTTAAGTGCATAGAATCAGATAGTGGAGAGAAAAATCACCTCGTTAGCTGTTTCAAAATCTGCTCTACGTATGTAAGTAAGCAATATACATCTGTTCTTACGGTTATCTATATTATATGTATTACACGGTATTAAATCATGTTTATTTCATATTCTTATCGTCAGTGGGGATCTAGTGTCTTACCAGCGTTTATTTTTGTTACTTTACGTTGGTTGTAATGTTGCCTTGATGAGTTGCATCTCTGAACCGTGTGGCGGTAGTGTTGGAAACGTCCCTCGCGGCCCGGATTGGCTGAGGCGTGGGGTCGATGGCTATCGTGTTGCTGTGGTGTTATTGACTAAGAGTTACGTGCTTAACTCAACTGCGTTTGATAGTACTTGGGGGGGTTTATTGTGTCTAAATGAAGGTAAAGGTGTTGTATATTGTCATAGTGGTTTTAGAAGGAAGGAGAGAGAGAGAGAGAGAGAGAGAAGAGAGAGGAGGAGAGAGAGAGAGAGAGAGAGAGAGACGAGAGAGAGACGAGAGAGAGTAGAGAGAGAGAGAACCAACCATCCAGCCGTAAGAAACGAATAAACACCCATGATCCAGGACCATTTTCTTAGTAGCAATTATGCCATAAAGAATGTCAAAGGGGAATGATGCAACACCTAAGGCCTTATCAGTGAATATAGGCCTAAGAAGGGCTGTCTAAGGTGGTTTTTGCTCCCAATTTTTATAACACGTGTCGATGAAGAGAATGCCGCTGGAAATGGCATGTCCAGGGAAACAAGGAAGCTTTTGGGGAAATTGTCTAAGGGAAAGAGAGGAAGGAGGGAAGGGAGGGGGAGGGATAGTAAGGGTGTAAGGAGAGGAGGAAGGATGATGCTAAGGGAGTAATGGATGAAAAGTGACAAAGGTAAAGAGATAAAGAAGAAAAGGTTAATGAGACGAGGGATTAATGGGTAGGGTGTGTAATGGGCTATTTCTTTTATTATTTTTCGGTCAAATAAGTTTCACCAAAACCAACGATTTCTGATGCGACTTATGTTACTGGTGTGTTTAGTGTTTTGAATGAAATCTGCTAACCGTTTCTGGTCGCAATTTTTTTTTTTTTTTTTTTTTTCAAAAATGAAAAAAAAAAAAAAAAAAAAAATGAACCTAAACCTAACCTAACCTATACCTAACCTAACCTTTACTTAACTATATATATAAAAAAAATCGACAAAAACGGTTAGCAGATTCATTCAAAACACATAAAAACACACCAGAGAAACATTAAGCGCATCAGAAAATCATTGGTTGGGTGAAACTATAAATGATCCCTTCTTCCTTCTCCTCGCTGAGTTGATTAGCACTTTTTTTACTTTTCTTTTTCGTTCCCTTTTCTCTCTCCTAGTATTCTGCTTTTCCTTTTATTTGTTTACCTCTCCACTTCTCCCTCCACCACCCCACCACCACCACCACCACCACCACCACCACCACCACCACCACTATTATCACTACCACCACCACCACCACCACCATCATCACTACCACCACCACCACTATTATCACTAACCCCCACACCACCACCACCACTATCATCCATCATTCTCACCACCACCACTATTATCACCACACCACTATTATCACTACACCACCACCACCACCACTATCATCAATCATATACACTCATCACAAGAATGCTTAATGTGGGGAACGTGCTGTTTAGGCGAGAAAAAAGCACGTAGAGTATGTCCTAATGAAGTATGGCACCCATTTATTCCACTGCATGAGAGAGAGAGAGAGAGGAGAGAATGAGAGAGAAGGAAGAGAGAGAAGGAGAGAGAGGGAGATGAGAGAGAAGAGAGAGACGAGAGAGAGGAGAGAGAGAAGAGAGATGAGACGAGAGTAGAGAGAGAGGAGGACCATATGACAGAAAATGAGACAGACAAATTAATGGAGAAATAGCTAGGCAGGCATACATACATACATACAGACAGACAGACAGACAGACAGACAGACAGACAGAGCGAGAGAAACAGACAGACAGACAGACAGACAGACAGACCGCGAGAGAATCAGAGAAACATGACAGAGCCCCGTCGGTGCCATGGTAACGGGCGGCGGCGGCAAATCGCTGTGACGTCACAGACCTAACACAAACACAGACTAAAGTTTGTGCAATGGGAAATCTTTTCCCCCAAAAACCCTTAAAACGCCCCATAAATGGCCCCCCCGTAAAAGAATCGATAAATACCAAGAACACTTAGGCCCTAGATTACAATAGCTATATAAATGCTATCTATAACCCCCTATCTAGACCCAGAAAAAGCCACTTTCATCTCCAATGTACCTGTTTAATAAAACCTGTTGACTGTTGTGTCCTCCGTGCAGCTATCTGCGGGAGGACTAGTGAGTACCTATTTCCTCTCCTAACTGTGAAATAACGCTATGCACGTGAGTCTACACGCACTATATAATGAATTAAGTGTCTAATCTACCTTTGTCTAGGTCTCAGATCGTTCCAGCCGCTTATGGGAGCCTGAAATAAGGGTGAAGTAAGGGTGTTTTTTTGCCATGATTTGAATGTTCGTTCAAGTTAAGTTCGTTTAAGGTGTCTTCCGGTTTGTTTGAGGTGTGAGGAGGTGGTAATAGGTATTTGTCACATGAAATAAGCCTTCCCATGCCTTTTTGAAAGCCTGTAGCGGCAAATGAATGACAATATTTTGAATCTTGAACCTGGTCGCCCAGGACCTATGTCCGATTTTTTGTGTCCTCTTTGAGGTTCCCGCGTTTTAACTCACCCCCCCCCCCCCAAAAAAAAAAAAAACCTTGTACCTCTCTCCTCTTGTTCTTGGCAGTGGGACGAGATGTACATGGCAGTGGGACGAGTGACCGAGGGACCAGTGGGACGAAGCCAGCCTGTTGCTGCTGCTGCTGCTGCTGCTAGTTAGTTTAGTGCTGCTATTACCAGCTAACAGGGTTACACCGGGTGTTGCTGCTGCTACACCCCCTGTACAAAAGTCTGCGCTCACGCCTGTTCGCTTTTCACAAACTCTAGACTTTTAATTAATTCATTTAATGTCAATTTCATTAAAAATAAATGTATTAAATAAAAATAATGTATTTTTTTCTAAGGGAAAAGAATTTTTCTCCTCCTCCTCCTCCTCCTCTCCTCCTACTCTCCTCTCCTCCACCTCCTCCTCCTCCTCCTCCTCCTCCTCCTCCTCCTCCTCCTCCTCCTCCTCCTCCTCCTCCTCCTCCTCCTCCGCCAGTCAGCAGAGCAGTCTTAAAGGTGCTTAAAAACTCTGCGCTGACGCCTGTTCGCTTTTCACAAACTATGGGGAACTCTATGGTTTCTATGGGGAAATCTGGGTGAAAAGTAAGGGAAATATGGGGAAGTGAGGGGAAGATAAGGGAGGGAAATAAGGGTTTTTAGGGGGAAATTAAGGGAAATATAATATTTAATAATAATTAATATAATATAATAATATAGAAATGAGGGTAAATATGGGGAAAATGAAGGGGAATCTGAGGGCGAAATATGGAGCAATTAGGGTAAAATGAGGGGAAAGTGAGGGGAAATTAGGGATTTTAAGGCAATCTTTTTGTTTTGACAGGGTTTTGACAGTTTTGAAATGACAGGAAAGTGAAGGAAACGAGTGGTTTCAGGAAAGTGAGGGGAAATGAGCTGTTTTAAGGGGAAACGAGGGGAAATTAGAGTTTTATGGGGTAAAAGAGGGGAAATAAAGGTTTTTAGGGGAAAATTAGGGTAAATATGGAGGGAATATGAATCTGAGGGGAAAATATGGCGAAATTTGGGTAAAATGAGGGGAAATGTGGGGAAAGTGCCGGGAAATTAGGGATTTTAAGGCAAATTTTTTGTTTGGGGGAAATGAGGGGAAAATGACAGGAAAGTGAGGGGAAATGAGTGGTTTAAGGAAAGTGAGGGGAAATTAGCTGATTTAAGGGGAAACGAGGGGAAATTTTAGTTTTAAGGGGGAAATGATGGGTTTTAAGGGGGAAAAGAGGGGAAATTAAGGGAAATAAGGGGTAAATGTGGGGAAAGTGAGGGGAAACTACTGATTTTAAGGCAATTTTTTGGTTTTGGAGAAATAAGGGGAAAATGACAGTAAAGTGAGGGGAAATAGGTGGTTTAAGGAAAGTGAGGGGAAATGAGTGGTTTTAAGGGGAAATGAAGGGAAACGAGGGGAAATTAGAGTTTTAAAGGGGAAAATGAGGGGAAATTATGGGTTTTAAGGGGTAAAATGAGGGGAAACTAGGGATTTTAAGGCATTTTTTTTTGTTTTGGAGAAATGAGGGGAAAATGACAGAAAAGTGAGGGGAAATGGGTGGTTTAGGGAAAGTGAGGGGAAATGAGCGGTTTTAAGGGGTAAAATGAGGGGAAATTAGGGGTAACTGAGGGGAAAGTGAGGGGAAACTAGGGATTTTAAGGCAATTTTTTTGTTTGGGAGAAATGAGGGGAAAATTATAGGAAAGTGAGGGGAAATGGGTGGTTTAAGGAAAGTGAGGGGAAATGAGCGGTTTTAAGGAGAAAGGAGGGGAAACGAGGGGAAATTAGAGTTTTAAGGGGGAAAATGAGGGGAAATTATGGGTTTTAAGGGGTAATATGAGGGGAAGTGAGGGGAAACTAGGGATTTTAAGACTTTTTTTTTTTGGGGAAATTTAGGGGAAAAATTGACAGAAAAGTGAAGGGAAATGGGTGGTTTAGGGAAAGTGAGGGGAAATGAGCGGTTTAAGGGGAAACGAGGGGAAATTAGAGTTTTAAAGGGGAAAAAGAGGGGAAATTATGGGTTTTAAGGGGGAAAATGAGGGGAAATTAGGGATAAATGAGGGGAAAGTGAGGAAACTAGGGATTTTAAGGCATTTTTTGTGGAGAAATGAGGGGAAATTTACAGAAAAGTGAGGGGAAATGGGGGGTTAGGGAAAGTGGGGGAATTAGCGGTTTTTAAGGGGAAACGAGGGGAAATTAGAGTTTTAAAGGGGAAATGAGGGGGAAAATTTTGGGTTTTAACGGGTTTAAAGGAGGGAAATTAGGGATAAATGAGGGGAAAGTGAGGAAACTAGGGATTTTAAGGCATTTTTTGTGGAGAAATGAGGGGAAATTTACAGAAAAGTGAGGGGAAATGGATGATTTAGGGAAAGTGAGGGGAAGTGAGCGGTTTTAAGGGGTAAAATGAGGGGAAATTAGGGGTAACTGAGGGGAAAGTGAGGGGAAACTAGGGATTTTAAGGCAATTTTTTTGTTTGGGAGAAATGAGGGGAAAATTATAGGAAAGTGAGGGGAAATGGGTGGTTTAAGGAAAGTGAGGGGAAATGAGCGGTTTTAAGGAGAAAGGAGGGGAAACGAGGGGAAATTAGAGTTTTAAGGGGGAAAATGAGGGGAAATTATGGGTTTTAAGGGTAATATGCGGGGAAAGTGAGGGGAAACTAAAGGGGTTTTAAGGCATTTTTTTTTGGAGAAATGAGGGGAAAATGACAGAAAAATGAGGGAAATGGGTAGTTTAGGGAAAGTGAGGGGAAATTAGTGGTTTTAAGGGGAAACGAGGGGAAATTAGAGTTTTAAGGGGGAAAACGAGGGGAAATTAAGAGTTTTAAGGGGTAAAATGAGGGGAAATTAGGGGTAAATGAGGGGAAAGTGAGGGGAACTAGGGATTTTAAGGCATTTTTTTTGTTTTGGAGAAATGAGGGGAAAATGACAGAAAAGTGAGGGGGAAAAGGGTGGTTTAGGGAAAGTGAGGGGAAATGAGCGGGTTTTAAGGGAAACGAGGGAAATTAGAGTTTTAAGGGGGGAAACGAGGGGGAAAAAATTTTGAGTTTTTAAGGGTAAAATGAGGGGAAATTAGGGGTAAATGAGGGGAAAGTGAGGGGAAACTAGGGATTTTAAGGCATTTTTTTTTTTTGGAGAAATGAGGGGAAAATGACAGAAAAGTGAGGGCAAATGGGTGGTTTAGGGAAAGTGAGGGGAAATTAGCGGTTTTAAGAGGAAATGAGGGGAAACGAGGGGAAATTAGAGTTTTAAGGGGGAAAATGAGGGAAAATTATGGGTTTTAGGGGGTTAGGTTAGTTAACTAGTTAACCTAACTAGTTAGTTAACCTAACTAGTTAGTTAACTAAGTAGTTAGGTTAACCTAACTAGTTAGGTTAACTAGTTAGGTTAACCTAACTAGTTAGTTAACCTAACTAGTTAACCTAACTACTTAGTTAACCTAACTAGTTAGGTTAACCTAACTACTTAGTTAACCTAACTAGTTAGGTTAACTAGCTAGTTAACCTAACTAGTTAGTTAACCTAACTAGTTAACCTAACTAGTTAGGTTAACCTAACTAGTTAACCTAACTAACTAGTTAACCTAACTAGTTAGGTTAACTAGCTAGTTAACCTAACTAGCTAGGTTAACTAGCTAGTTAACCAAACTAGTTAGGTTAACCTACTATTTGAGGTTACCTAACTAGTTAGGTTAACCTAACTAGTTAGGTTAACTAACTAGTTAGGGTAACTAACTAGTTAGGTTAACTAGCTAGTTTTTACAACCCTAGCTAGTTTAGGTTAACTATCTAGTTAACTCTAACTAGTTAAGTTACATAGTTAGTTAACCTAACTAGTTAGGTTAACTAACTAGTTAGGTTAACCTAATTAGTTAGGTTAACTAGATAGGTTAACCTAACTAGTTATGTTAACCTAACTAGTTAGTTAACCTAACTAGTTAGGTTAACCTAACTAGTTAGGTTAACCTAATTAGCTAGTTAACCTAACTAGTTAGGTTAACTAGCTAGTTAACCTAACTAGTTAGGTTAACCCTAACTAGTTAACCTTACTATTATTTAGTTGTTAGTTGAGTTAGTTTAACCTAACTAGTTTACCTAATAACTAGTTACCTAACTAGTTGTTTACCCTAACTATTAAGGTTACTGACTAGTTAGTTAAAACTAACGAGTTAACCCTACTAGTAGGTTCACTAGTCTATTTAACCTCACTAGTTAGGTTAACCTAACTAGTTTAGTTAACGCAACTAGTTTAGGTTAACCTAACTAGTTAGTTTAACCTACCTAGTTAGGTTACCTAAACTAGTTAGGTTAACCCTAACTAGTTAACACTAACTAGTTAGGTTAACCTAACAGTTAGTTAAACTAACTAGTTTAGTTTAACCTAACTAGTTAGTTTAACCTAAACTTAGGTTTTTTTAGGTTAACTAGCTAGTTACCTTAACTAGTTAGTTGACCTAACTAGTTACCTAACTAATTTAGGGTTACCTAACTACTTATTTAAACCTAACTAGTTAGGTTAACTAGCTAGGTTAACCTAACTAGTTGGTTAACCTAATTATTAGTTAACCTAACTATTAGCTTAACCCTTACCTAGTTATTTAACCTAACTAGGTAACCTAACTACTAGTTTAACCTAGCTAGTTAGGTTCCTAACTCGTTAGGTTAACTACAGTTAGGTTAACTACTAGTTAGGTTTACCTAACTAACTAGTTTAAACCTAACTATTAGTTAACCTAACTAGTTAGTTAACCTAAATAGTTAACCTAACTAGTTAGTTAACCTACTTGTTAGTTAACCTAGACTAGTTAGGATTACCTAACTAGTTAACCTAAACTAACTAGTTTAACCTACTAGTTTAGGTTAACCTAACTAGTTAGTTAACCTAACTAGTTAACACTAAATAGTTATTTAACCTAACTATTAGTTACCTAAATAGTTAGTTTTAATCTCACTGTTAGGTTAACTAATCAGTTTAGGTTAACCCAACTATTACGTTTATACTAGCTAGTTAACCTAAACTATTTAGTTTAACCTAACTAGTTAGTTAACCTAACTAGTTAGTTTAACCTAGCTAGTTTTAGTTAACCTAACTAGTTAGGTTAACTAATCTATTTTAGTTAACGCTACTAGTTTAGGGTAACCTGACTATTAAAACCTAACTAGTTTAGGTTAACCTAACTAGTTAGTTAACCTAACTAGTTAGTTAACCTAACTAGTTAGGTTAACTAGCTAGTTAACCTAACTAGTTAGGTTAACTAGCTAGTTAACCTAACTAGTTAGGTTAACTAGCTAGTTAACCTAACTAGTTAGGTTAACCTAACTAGTTAGTTAACCTAACTAGTTAGTTAACCTAACTAGTTAGGTTAACCTAACTAGTTAACCTAACTAGTTAGTTAACCTAACTAGTTAGGTAACCTAACTAGTTAGTTAACCTAACTACTAGTTAACCTAACTGAGTTTATGTTAACCTAACTAGTTAGTTAACCTACTAGTTAGTTAACCTAACTAGTTAGTTAACCCTAGACTATTTAGTTAACCTACCTAGTTAGTTAACCTAACTAGTTTTAGTTAACCTAGTAGTTAGTTACCCTAACTATTTATGTTTAACCTAACTAGTTAACCTAGCACTCGTTAACCTACCTTAGTTAGTTAACCTAACTAGTTAGGTTAACTAGCTAGTTACCTAACTAGTTAGGTTTAACCTAACTAGTTCGTTAACCTAACTAGTTCGTTACCTATACTATTTAGGTTAACCTAACTAGTTATTAACTACTAGCTAGTTAACCTAACTAGTTAGGTTTAACCTAACTAGTTTAGTTAAACCTAACTATTTTAGTTAACCTAACTAGTTGTTACCTAACTAGTTAGTTACCTAACTAGTTAGTTAACCTAACTAGTTTAGTTAACCTAACTAGTTAGGTTAACCTAACTATTTAAACCTACTAGTTAGTTAACCTAACTAGTTATGGTTTAACTAGCTAGTTAACCTTAACAGTTGTAGTTTACCTAACTAGTCTTTAACCTAACTAGTTTAGTTTAACCTAACTAGTTAGTTAACCTAACTCGTTAGGCTAACCTAACTAGTTAGACCTAACTAATAGTTACCCTAACTGTTAGTTACCTAACTAGTTCCCTACTAGTTAGTTAACATACTAGGTAGTTAACCTAACTAGTTAGTTAACCTAACTAGTTAGGTTAACCTAACTAGTTACCTAACTAACTAGTTACCTAGCTAGTTAGGTTAACCTCACTAGCTAGTTTACCTAAATTAGTTGGTTTACCTAACTAGCTGAGTTAACCTAATTAGTTAGGTAACCTAACTAGTTAGTTTACCTAACTAGTTTAGTTTTAACCTTAACTATTTAGGTTTACTAGTTAGGTTTAACTACCTAGTTAGGTTTTACTAACTAATTAGGTTTACCTAGCTTAGTTCTAAACTAGTTTAGGTTACCTAACTAGTTAGTTAAACCCTAACTAGTTAGGTTAACTAACTAGTTAGTTAACTAACTAGTTAGGTTAACCTAACTAGTTAGGTTTCACCTAACCTAGTTAACCTAACTAGTTAGGTTAACTAACTATTTTAGGGTTAACTAGCTAGTTACCTAACGAGTTAGGTTAACCTAACTAGTTAACCTAACTAGTAGGTAACCTAACTGTTTCGTTAACCTAACTAGTTAGTTTACCTAACTAGTTAGCCTTTACTAGTTAGGTTTAACCTAAAACTAGTTGTTAAACTACTAGTTAACCAAAATAACTAGTTAACCTAACTAGTTGTTAACCTAACTAGTTAGTTAACCTAACTAGTTTAGTTAACCTAACTAGTTTAGTTAACCTAACTAGTTAGTTGAACCTAACTAGTTATGTTAACTAGTTAGATTAACCTAACTATTTAGTTAACTAACTCCTTAGGGTTTAACCTAACTAGTTTAGGTTAACCTAACTAGTTAGGTTAACCTAACTATTTAGTTAACCTACTAGTTAGTTTAATCTAACTAGTTTAACCTAACGAGTTAGGTTAACTAACTAGTTAGGTTAACCTAACTAGTTAGGTTTACCTAACTAGTTAGTTTAAACTAACTAGTTAGGTTAACCTAACTAGTTAGGTTAACCTAACTAGTTAGGTTAACCTAACTAGTTAGTTAACCTAACTAGTTAGGTTAATCTAACTAGTTAACCTAACTAGTTAGGTTAACTAACTAGTTAGGTTAACTAACTAAATAGGTAAACTAGTTAGGTTAACTAACTAGTTAGGTTAACGAGTTGTGACTAACTAGTTTAGTTTTAACTAGTTAGTTTAGGTTAACGAGTAGTTTAACTAACTAGTTAGGTTAACCCTCAACTAGTAAGGCTAAACTAGTTATGGTTAACTAGACTTAGTTAGGTTAACGAACTAGTTTAGGTTTAACCTAACTAGTTTAGGTTAACCTAACTAGTTAGGTTAACCTAACTAGTTAGTTAACCTAACTAGTTAGGTTAACCTAACTAGTTTATTTTTTAAAAATAATAAAAAAATAATTAAAACATTATAAAAAGAATAAAAAATATAAAAATACTAAAAAAAAAAATAAAAAAATAAGGAATAATACAAAATAATAAAAAAAAATATAAGAATAATAATAATCAAAATAAGAAACATAAAAATAATAATAATAAAAATAATAGAAAATAATAAAAAATTATAAAAAATCATTAAAATTATAAAAAATAATTATAAATAATAAAAAAAAAAAAACTATAATAATAAAATAAAAAGAATGTAAATAATAGATAAATCATAATAAAAAATATTAAAACATAAATACAATTAATAATAAAAAAAAAAAAAAAATAATACTAATAATAATAATAATAATAATAAAAATAATAAAAACTACTAAAAAAAATCAATAAAAAATAATAATAATAATATAAATAATATAATAATTACGGAAAAAATAATAAAAATAATTAAAAAATAATTAAAAATAAGAACAAATATTAACAAATATTATACATAAATAAAAACTAATTAATAAATAAAAAAAAATTATAAAAAATAATGAAAAATATAAACAATCATAAAAATACAAAAAAAAAAAAAAATTAATAAAAAATAAATAAAGTTATAAAAAACTTACAAAAAAAACTAATACTAATATAATAAATAAAAAAAAAATAATAATAATAATAAATAAAAAAAGATATGACAAATAATATAAAAATAAAAGAAAAATATTAAAATAATGTAAATAATAAAATAAATAAACAATAATAAAACAAATATTAATAATATAATAAAATAATAAAAATAATAAAAAATAAATAAAAAAGTAATAAAAAAAAACGCTAGTTTAGGTAGTTAACTATTAACCTAACTAGTTAGTTACCTAACTAGTTAGTTAACTACGTAGTTGAGGTTAACCTAACTAGTTAGTTAACTAGTTAGGTAACCTAACTAGTTTAGTTAACCTAACTAGTTAACCTAACTACTTAGTTTTAACCTAACTAGTTTAGGTTAACCTAACTGCTTAGTTTAACCTAACTAGTTAGTTAAGCTAGCTAGTTAACCTAACTAGTTAGTTAACCTAACTAGTTAACCCTAACTAGTTAGGTTAACCTTAACTAGTTAACCTAAACTAACCTATTTAACCTAACTAGTTAGGTTAACTACTAGTTACCTAATAGCGAGTTAACTAGCTAGTTACCAAACTAGTTAGGTTAACCTAACTAGTTATGTAACACTAACTAGTTAGGTTAACTACTACGTTAGGTTTAACCTAACTAGTTAGGTTAACTAGCTAGTTAACCTAGCTAGTTAGGTTAACTAGCTAGTTAACCTAACTAGTTAGGTTAACTAGTTAGTTAACCTAACTAGTTAGGTTAACTAACTAGTTAGGTTAACCTAAGTAGTTAGGTTAACTAGATAGGTTAACCTAACTAGTTATGTTAACCTAACTAGTTAGTTAACCTAACTAGTTAGGTTAACCTAACTAGTTAGGTTAACCTAATTAGCTAGTTAACCTAACTAGTTAGGTTAACTAGCTAGTTAACCTAACTAGTTAGGTTAACCTAACTAGTTAACCTTACTAGTTAGTTAGTTAGTTAGTTAGTTAGTTAACCTAACTAGTTAACCTAACTAACTAGTTAACCTAACTAGTTAGTTAACCTAACTAGTTAGGTTAACCTAACTAGTTAGTTAAACTAACTAGTTAACCTAACTAGTTAGGTTAACTAGCTAGTTAACCTAACTAGTTAGGTTAACCTAACTAGTTAGTTAACCTAACTAGTTAGGTTAACCTAACTAGTTAGTTAACCTAACTAGTTAGGTTAACCTAACTAGTTAGGTTAACCTAACTAGTTAACCTAACTAGTTAGTTACCTAACTAGTTAGTTAACCTAATATTAGTTAACCTAAACCAGTTATTACCTAATATTAGGTAACTAGCTAGTTAACCTACTAGTTAGGTTTAACCTACTAAGTTACCCTAACTATTTTAGGTTTAACTAACTACTTAAGTTAACCTAACTAGTTATGTTAACTAGCTAGTTTAACCTAACTAGTTTAGGTTACCTAATTAGTTAGTTTAACCTAACAGTTAGTTGACCTCATAGTTAGTTAACCTAACTAGTTTTTTTAACCTAAACTAACTAGTTAACCTAGATAGTTGGTGAACCTAACTATTTACGGTTTAGACTACTAGTTAGTTAACTACTAGTTAGGTTAACCAACTAACTAGTTACCTAACTAGTGTTAGTTAACCTAACTAGTTAGTTAACCTAAATACTTTAACCTAACTAGTTAGTTAAACCTAACTTGTTAGTTTAACCTAACTAGTAGGTTAACCTAACTAGTTTAACCTAACTAACTAGTTAACCTAGCTAGTTAGGTTAACCTAATAGTTATTAACTAACTAGTTTAACGCTAACTAGTTAGTTTAACCTAACTAGTTAGTTACCTAAATAGTTTAGTTAATCTAACTAGTTAGTTAACATAATTAGTTAGGTTAACCTACTATTTACGTTAACTAGCTAGTTACCTAACTAGTTAGGTTAACCCTAACTAGTTAGTTACCCTAACTAGTTTAGGTTAACCAACTATTGTTAACCTAACTAGTTAGGTTAACCTACCTATTTAAACCTAACTAGTTAGGTTAACCTACTAGTTAGTTAACCTAACTAGTTAGTTAACCTAACTAGTTTAGTTAACTAGCTAGTTAACCTAACTAGTTAGGTTAACTAGCTAGTTAACCTAACTAGTTAGTTAACTAGCTGTTAAACCGAACTATTAGGTAACCTAACTAGTTAGTTAACCTAACTATTATTAACCTAAACTAGTTAGGTTTAACCTCACTAGTTAACCTACCAGTTAGTTTAACCTTAACTAGTGAGGTTAACTAGCTAGTTAACCTAACTATTAGGTTACCTAACTATTTTGTTAACATAATAGCTAGTTACCTAACTAGTTAGAGTTAACTAACTAGTTTAGTTAACCTAACTAGTTTAGTTAACCCTAACTAGTTAGTTAACCCTAACTAGTTAGTTTAACCTACCTGTAGTTAACCCTAACTAGTTAGTTTAACCTAGCTATTTAGTTAACCTAACTAGTTTAGGTTAACCTAAATAGTTAACCATAACTAGTTAACCTAACTATTTATTTAACCTAACTATTTCGTTAGCTAGCTAGTTAACCTAACTAGTTAGGTTAACCTAACTAGTTCGTTAACCTAACTAGTTAGTTAACCTAACTAGTTAGGTTAACCTAACTAGTTAGTTAACCTAACTAGCTAGTTAACCTAACTAGTTAGGTTAACCTAACTAGTTAGTTAACCTAACTAGTTAGTTAACCTAACTAGTTAGTTAACCTAACTAGTTAGGTTAACCTACTAGTTAGTTAACCTAACTAGTTAGTTAACCTAACTAGTTTAGTTAACTAGCTAGTTAACCTAACTAGTTAGGTTAACTAACTAGTTAGGTTAACTACTAGTTACCTAACTAGTTAGGTTAACCTAACTAGTTCGTTAACCTAACTAGTTAGGGTTAACCTAACTAGTTTAGTTACCTAACTAGTTAGGCTAACCTAAACTAGTTAACCTAACTAACTAGTTAACCCTAACTATTTTAGTTAACCTCTAGTTACCCTAACTATTTAGTTAACCTAACTAGGTAGTTTAACCTAACTAGTTAGTTAACCTAACTAGTTAGGTTAACCTAACTAGTTAACCTAACTAACTAGTTAACCTAGCTAGTTAGGTTAACCTAACTAGCTAGTTAACCTAATTAGTTAGGTAAACCTAACTAGTTAGTTAACCTAACTAGTTAGTTAACCTAACTAGTTAGGTTACATAGTTAGGTTAACTAACTAGTTAGGTTTACCTAACTAATTAGGTTAACTAGCTAGTTAACCTAACTAGTTAGGTTAACCTAACTAGTTAGTTAACTAACTAGTTAGGTTAACCTAACTAGTTAGGTTAACCTAACTAGTTAGGTTAACCTAACTAGTTAGTTAACCTAACTAGTTAACCTAACTAGTTAGGTTAACTAACTAGTTAGGTTAACTAACTAGTTAGGTTAACTAGTTAGGTTAACTAACTAGTTAGGTTAACTAGTTAGGTTAACTAACTAGTTAGGTTAACTAGTTAGTTAGGTTAACTAGTAGGTTAACTAACTAGTTAGGTTAACCTAACTAGTAAGGCTAACTAGTTAGGTTAACTAACTAGTTAGGTTAACGAACTAGTTAGGTTAACCTAACTAGTTAGGTTAACCTAACTAGTTTAGGGTTACCCTAACTTAGTTAGTTAACCTAACTAGTTTAGGTTAACCTAACTATTTGTTAACCTAATATTAGGTTAACCTAACTAGTTATTTTTAAAAATATAAAAAAATAATTGAAAAAATTATAAAAAATAATAAAAAATATAAAAACTAATAAAAAAAAAAAAAAAAAACATAAGTAATAATAAAAATAATAAAAAAAAATAAAATAATATAATATCAAAAATAATAAAAATAAAATAAATAATAATAAAAAATAATAGAAATCATAAAAATTATAAAAAATCATTAAAATTATAAAAAATAATTATAATAATAAAAAAAAAAAACTAATACTAATAAAAATAAAAAATAGTAAGAATAATAATAATAATAAAAAATATTGTAAAAAAATAATAAATTAATAATAAAGAAAAAAAAAAAAAAATAGATAATAATAATCTATATAATAATAATAAAGAATAAAAAATAATAAAAAAAAATATAAAAAAATAATAATAATAATAATAATAATATAATAATAAGGAAAATAATAAAAATAATTAAAAAAAATAATTAAAAATAATAAAAATATTAACAAATATGAATAAATACTAAAAATAATTAATAATCAAAAAAATTATAAAAAATCGGAAAATAAATAAACATCATAAAAATACAAAAAAAAAAAAAAAATTAATAAAAAAATATAAAAATTATAAAAAACTAATACAAAAAAAATAATTAATAATCATAATAAACCAAAAAAAATATAATAATAATAAATAAAAAAGAATAATGAAAAATAATAAAAATAATAAGAAAAATATAAAATAATGTTAAAATAATAAAAAATAATAAAAAATAATAAAAAATATTATAATTAATAATAAATAATAAACAATAATAAAAAATACTAAAAAATAATAAAAAAAAAAAAAAAAAAAAAAAAAAAAAAATATGCTATACTATCGAATGATATAGAACATTCTAGAAGCTTTAATATTCTTATTTATTCCGTCTCATCTGTCTCTTGTGCGTGTGTGTGTGTGTGTGTGTGTGTGTGTGTGTTGTGTGTGTGTGTGTGTGTGTGTGTGTGTGTGTGTGTGGTGTGCGCGCGCGTGTGGGGTGTGTTGTGTGTGTGTGTGTGTGTGTGTGTGTGTGTGTGTGTGTGGTGTGTGTGTGTGTGTGTGTGTGTGTGTGTGTGTGTGTGTGTGTGTGTGTGTCTGTCTGTCTGTCTGTCTGTCGTCTGTCTGTTTTCTGTCTGTCTGTCTGTCTGTCTGTCCTGTCTGTCTGTCTGTCTGTCTGTGTCTGTCTGTCTGTCTGTCTGCCTGTGTCTGTCTGCCTGTGTCTGTCTGTCTTCTGTCTGTCTGTCTGTCTGTCTGTCTGTCTGTCTGTCTGTCTGTCTGTCTGTCTGTCTGAGGAGGAGGAGGAGGAGGAGAGGAGGTGGGGAGGGGGAGGAGAGGAGGAGGAGGAGGAGGAGGAGGAGGAGGAGGTGTTGGAGGGGAGGAGGAGGAGGAGGAGGGAGAGGAGGAGGAGGAGGAGGAGGAGGAGGAGGAGGAGGAGGAGGAGAGGGGGGGGGGTAAGATTCTCTCAATTTTGATCAGCTGCCGCCTTATTGAATGCGGCGTCCAAATGGCCGCCATTTTGTTTTATGGGAGGTATGCTATAGAACATTCTAGAAGTTTAATATTACTTTTTATTTCAGTCTCATCTGTCTCTTGTGCGTGTGTGTGTGTGTGTGTGTGTGTGTGTGTGTGTGTGTGTGTGTGTGTGTGTGTGTGTGTGTGTGTGTGTGTGTGTGTGTGTGTGTGTGTGTGTGTGTGAGTTACGTGATTATTGCTTCTGATGGACAGTTTTCAAAAGTACGTAATGATGTGAGACTCAAAGTTTATTATGCAAGAATTATTCAACAAGCGATGTATAATTCTGCAATGGCTGCCTCGCGCCCTTTTTCTTTTTTTCATTAATCAAGGTTACTTTACGAAGTGTCTATCAGTGATTAAATATTTCTTTACTATTCTGCTTTTTTACTTGTCTACTCCAGTTTACTTTATCTCGTTTTTTTTGTTCGTTTCAGGTGATTTAATTGAGATTTTTAACTATTAAATTATATAATTATACCTTATATTGGTCCTTTTACCTCAATTTCAATGTGTGGGAAATAAACATCATCACTTGATTAATTCATTTAACGCGGGGCATTTTTGGGCAGAGTTGATGTGCCCAAAGACTACTGTATACAGTAGTCTTTGGTGTGGCTTTAAAAACGTTGCTTATCACACAACCAGACAGCCAGAGACCACACACACACACACACATACACACACACACACATAACATACACACCCACACACACACCACACACACACACAACACACAAAAGA
>JACEEZ010004282.1:0-10869 GCA_016584305.1 Chionoecetes opilio | reverse complement strand
ACGCTTTTGAAAAAATTTCCAAAGGGGGTTAAACTACGTCTACGCCCTGTTTTGTCGTAAATTTTGAAAAACTATTGTAAAAAATAAAAGTAAGTTTGAAAAGGTTTTAAGCGTTTATTTTGAATCCATGTTTGGGGAGTCTTTAAATTATGTCATTTTCTTCAAAAGAACTTAAGGGATTTTGTCTCTTATATGGTTTTCCATTAATTTTCCAGCAACTAAATGTTAAACTGTTTGGGCGTTTATTTTTCCGGGCTGGACTTGTTTCCCTTTTTTTTAAATTTTAGGGGTTTGGGGACATTTCCCTATTTTTCCATTCGCACGGCACATTCCCGGTAAAGTAAAGATTTATTAAATAAGAGGGAAAAAGTGGTTTACTATTTGGGTTCTTTGTTTCTTTTAATATTGGGGTGGCAAAAAATTTTATAAAGGGACCGGGAGTTTTGGGTTTATCTTCAGGGTTATTTTTCGCGAGAAAAATTTGCCCACTTTCCCTTTGAAAGGTTAAAAAGTTGAGGCAAGTACCTTTTTTCGGGGTTTTCGGGGATGGGTTGATTTTGCGTGTTTTCCACTGGAAGCCCCTTTGAGCAAAAAAGTTATTTGAGAAACCCGGGCCATAGATATTTAAATTTTCTGTTGTTCCCCCAATTTTCCTTTTCCAAAACGGTCCTATGGTTGACGTCTTTATTTTTTTTCCTTTTTAAAAACATAGCGTGGGAATTTTCTTTGGGGGTTTGATTTGTCATTTGGGAAAATAGGGATTTCCCAAAATTTTCTTGCTCTGCTTAATGATTTTTTTTTAGTTTTTTCGTCAAAATTTTTGTCTTTGATCGCTTTTGGGGGGGGTTTCGAGGAGGAGGAGGGGGGAAGGAGGAGGAGCGAGGACGAGGAGGAGGAGGAAGTCCCAAGAGAAGGGAGGGGGAATCCCAAAAGAAGGAAAAAAAACAGACATGGGGAATCAGGCGACCCACACTTTCTTTACACAACAACCCCCTTCCCAAAAACACTTCATCAAACTTCCTCAACAACTTTTTGGACGCACCAACCCACCCCACCCACCCCAAACCACCCCCCAAACCCCCCGCCGCCCATCCCCCCCTCCCCCTTGTTTTTCATAAAAAGTTTTTAATAAAAAATTTTTTTCCATTACCCCTCTAAACCCCCTTTTTTTTCCAAAAAACCAACAAAAAAACCACCAACACTACCCCCCCAATACCACCCCCCCCCAAAACCACCACCACCACCACCACCCCCCAAACCACCACCCACCCCCACCCCCCCCCACTACCACCCACCACCACCCACCACCCCACCTACCCCACCACCACCCCCCAACCCCCACCACCACCCCCAACCCACCCCACCACCCCACCCCCAAACCCCCCCACCCACCACACCCCCACCACCCCCCCAACCCCAAACCACCACCCCCACCACCACCCCCACCCACCCCCCCCAAACCACCACCACCCCCACCACCAACCACCCCCCCAAAACCACCCCCAACCACCACCACCAAAAAAAAAACACACCACCACCACCCCCAACCCCCACCACCCCCCCCAACCCCCACCCCCACCACCACTCCCCCACCACCACCCCCTACCACCACAAACCCCCAATAACAAAAAACACAGCCACCCCCACCACCACCACCACCACCACCAACACCTACCCCCCCAAACCACCACCATTTACCCCCACCCCCCACCCCCCACTACCCCCCCACCCCACCAAAAAAACCACCACCCCCACCCCCAATAACAAACCCAAAACAAAAAAAAAAAAAAAAAAACCCCCCCCCCCACCCAAAACCCCCCCCAAAAAACCCCAAAAGGGGGGCCACCACCACCACCACCACCACCCACCCCCAAAACCCCTTTACCCCCCCAAACCACCCCCCACACCACCAAAACAAAAAAACCCCGCCACCACCACCACCACCACCCCCCGCCCCCTTTACCCCACCACCACCCCCAAACTACCCCCACCCCCACCCCCCCTTTTTACCCCACCCCCCTCCCCCCAACCCCCAAAACCCCATTTAAAAAAAAAATACCACAAAAAAACCCAAAAAACACAGCCACCCCCAAACCACCCCCAAACCACCACCCCAACCACCTACCCCCCCACCACCCCCAAATAAAACCAAAAAAACAACAAAAACCCCCAACCCACCAAACCAAAAACCCAAAAACCCAAAACCACCCCCAAATCACCACCCCCAACCACCCACCACCCCCCAATAAAACAAAAAAACCCCCCACCACCCCCCTTTTTTTTAAAGGGAAAGTTTTTTTTAAAAGTGGTTAAAATTTTTTCCCTTTTCCCTTTCGTTTTATTTTTTTTGGGAGGAGGGTTTCCCGATTTTTTCTCTGACGCGCGGGGTTTAAAACCCTTTTTCCAAGCCCCTTTCTGAACAGTTTTTGAATATGGGGTCTTGTTTTCCCCTTTTTATTTATCTCTTTTTTTTTCCCCTTCTCTCTCTCTTTTCTCCTCTCTCCTCTCTCTCTCTCTCTCTCTCTTCTCTCTTCTCTCTCTTTTCTCTCTCTCCCCTCTTCCCTCCTCTTCTCTCTCTCCCTTTTAAAACTTTCCACATAGTAAACAATGAGGGGTTAGAATGTAGATAGATAGAAAAAAGATGGATAGATTCGGGGAGATAGGTAAAATTACGATTAAAATGACAAACAATAAATTTGGGATGTTTGATTGATCCCCAAAAACCAAAAAATAGACAAACAGATAAGACATAAAACAGGGGTAGTTAAAAGGGAAAAATCAAAGGCACTTAAAAAAATCCAAAAAAAAGGCCACGAAACAAAAATATTTCCCCGAAACTAAGCACACAACCCCAAAACAACAACAACACCAACCCCAACACCAACACCAACACCAAAAACCAACAAAAAACAACAACAACAAAAAACAACGAAAAACACCCATCAAAGTCTCCGAAATTTTAAACTCTTTTAAAAATTTTTCACAGAAAGCCGACCCGGGGCCCCTTTGTATACACAGAAAACCCATTAAATAAGGATATGCAAAAAAAAGTTTCCCCAGAGGGTAAAGGGAAAGGAAAAAAGGGTCCCCCAAATATTCCATTTAAAGTATAGGCTCTTAAAGGGACACTGTTTTCCTTTCTCAGGTTTATTATGGCTAAAGTTTCCCTCCCGAAAGTATTTTTTGTCAAAACAAATTTTTTGATTTTTTGGTATATTTTTTAAAAAGAAAAAAATTGGTTTTTTTTTTTTTGATGGGGTTTAAATTTAATATAATTTTTTTAAACCCCGGGTAAATTTTTTCCCCTCTTCGTTTCTTTTCTGGCAAATTTGTTTACGGTTTTGTTTTTGTCTTTAAAATATTGGGATGCCTTACTATTAAAAACCCAGATAGTTTTAAATTTTCTAATAGTTGTGAGAAATTTAAAATTTTTTTTGTATTAGGAAACTAGGTTTTGTTTTCTTTTCTCTCGGGTCTCCTGCCCTTTCTGGTTGGGCTTTTGGGCTAAGATGCTATTAGTTTTCCTACGGGGGTTTTAAGTTTTTTAGTTTTGCTAATATAAAAAAGGAACAAACAAAGAAAGAATTTTTTTTGGGTTTTTAGATTTATGATAGTTTTTTATATTGGGGGAAACATGCATTATTTTTAAATCTCTCTGTCTTTTGGGTGTCTGTCTCTAGGGTGTTGTTTTCTGTGTCTGTCTCTCTGTGTCTGTCTCTATGTGTTGTTTCTCGTGCCGTTTCTATTGTCCTGTCTCTGGGGTTTTTGGGTTTCTTTTTGTCGTCTCCCCTTGTCTTTTTCTCTTGTCTGTCTCTCTGTGTCTGTTTTCTGGGGCTGTCTCTCTGTGTTGTCTTCTGTGTCTTTTTTCTCTGTTTCGGGTCCTCTGTGTTGTCTCTCTGTGTCTGTCTCTTTGGCGGGTTTCTTGTGTCTTTTTCTCGTGTCTGCCCTCTCTGTGTTGTTTACTCGGGGGTTCGCCCCTTTTGGGTCTGCCCTCTGGGTTGTTTTTTGGGTGTCGCCCCCTTTGGGGGTTTTTCTCCCCTGGTCTGTTTCTCTTTTCTGTTTCTCTGTGTTTTGTCCTCTGTGTCTTTTTCTCTGTTTCTTTTTTCTCTGGGCCCTTTTTTTCTCTGGGTCTTTTCTCTCTGTGTCTTTTTCTCTGTTTTCGGGTTTTCTCTGTGTCTGTTTTCTCTGTGCTGTTCTTTTGGGGGTTTTTTTTTCCGGTGTTGTTTCTCGTGTCTGTTTCTCTGTGCCCTGCTCTTGTGTCTGTCTCTCTTTGTCTGTCCCCTCTTTTGTCTGTCTCCCTGGGGTTCTTTTTTCTCTGTGTCTTTTTCCCTCTGTGTCTGTTTCTCTTTGTCTGTTTCTCTGGGGCTGTTTCTTTTGTGTCTGTCTCTCTGTGTCTGTTTCTCGTGTGGTTGTTCTTTTGTTTTCTGTTTCTTGTGTCTGTTCTTTTGTGTCGGTCCTCTGGGTCTGTTTTTTGTGTTCTTTTCGGGGGTGCCCTGTCTTCTGTGTCTGTCTCTCTGTGCCCTTTTCTCTTGGTTGTCTCTCTGGTCTGTTTTCTCGGGTGTCTTTTTTCTCTGGGTCTTTTTTCTCTGTGTCTGTCCCTGTGTCTTTTTTCTCGGTTCTGTCTCTCTGTGTTGTTTCTGTGCTGTCTCTCTGTTTTCTGTTTCTCTGTGTCTGTCTCTCTGTTTTCTGTCTCTTTTGTGTCTGTTTCTCTGTGTTGTTCTCTGTGTCTTTTTCTCTGTGTCTGTCTCTCTGTGTCGCCCTCTCGTGTCTGTCCCCTCTGGTCTGTTTCTCGGGTTTTCTTTTTCTCTGTGTCGTCTCTCGGGGCTGTTTCTCTGTTTTCTGTTTCCCTGTTTTTTGTTTCCCCGGGGGTCTGTCTCTCTGTGTTGTTTCTCTGTGTCTGTCTCTCTTTTGGTTGTTTCTCTGTGTCGTCTCTTGTGTCTTTTTCTCTGGGGTTGTCTCTTGTGTCGGTTTCTCTGTGTTGTCTCTCTGTGTCGGTCTCTTTTGTGTCGGTTTTCTCGTGTCTGTCTCTCGTGTCTGTCTCTCTGTGTCTGTTTCTTTGGGGCTTTTTCTCTTTTGGTCTGTCTCTTGTGTCTTTCTCTGGTCTGTTTTCTCTGTGTCGGTCTCTCTGTGTCGTCTCCTGTTTTCGGTTTCTCTGTGGTTCTGTCTTGGCCAAAGATGTGCTACGTGGGTAATATTGTCTTTAAAAAATTTGGTCTTACAATAAAAAGGGTGAATTTTTTTCTGGTTTTGAGTATGATAAAATTTAGTATTAAGAAACCAGTATTCTCTATCTCTTCCCTCTCTCCTGTTTTTCCCCCCAGGGGCCGTTGTTTGCGTGGGGTTTTCCCTCAGTCCCCGCGGGGTTTCAGGTCTCTCGGTTTTCCCCAAACCCAGACCCCCAATGAGCCTTCCTGATAGATTATGTGTCGGGTTTGGGGCCCCGGGGCCCCGACGCTTCAGGCTTTCAGTAAATGCAGTGGGGGAGGGGGGGATTTTTTTTCCTGTACGGTCTTTTTTTATCTCTTTTTCTTTTTTTCATCTCTTTTTTTTCTGTCTGTCTGAAATTCTCTGTCTTTTCTGTTGTCTGTCTTTTGGGTTGTCTGTCTTTTGGGTTGCTGTCTGCGGGTCTTTCTGTTGGTGGGTCCTTCTGTCTTTCTGTCTGTCTGCCCTGTCGGTCTTTTTTTAATTTATGGTAAACACAGTAGGGGAGTTTTTTTTCTTTGTTATTATTTATCTTTATTATTTTTAAATTTTTTTATTTTTATTATTTTATTTTTTAGTGAAAAGGGGTTTGTGGGTAGTGGGTTAGTTTTATTAATTTTTTTTTGTTTATTTTCGAAATTCTGTCGGTTTGTCGGGTTTGTCGGTCTGTTGTCGGTGGGGCCCTTTTGTTTTATTTGTCTTTCCTCTGTTTTTGTTTTTCCCTCTCGGGTCTGTCTGTCGGGTCTTTTCTGCTGTCTGTCGGGTCGGTCTGTTTCTGTCTGTCTGCCCTGTCTGTTTGCATACCCTCTCTCTCTCTCTCTTTTCTCTCTCTCCTCCCCTCTCTTTTCTCTCCCCTCCTCTCTCCCCTCTCCCCTTCTCAACCTGATTAAATTTAAACAAAATTTAAAAAACATCGCGACCCCGTGGTGTTGTGGTGTGTGGGGGTGTGTGGTGTGTGTGTGTGTGTGTGTGTGTGGTGTGGTCTGTTTTTGTGTGGGTCGTGGCGTGGGGCGGGGTTTTGTGGGGTTTTGTGTGTGTGTTTTTTGGGTGTGTGTGTGTGTGTGTGGATATTTTGGGAAAAACCCGGGGACTCGAGCCCCTTAAATTAATGTTTTCCACTGAATCACACACCAAACATAACACGGGACAGGTGCCCTTTTGGGTTATAGAGGGGGGCACGAAAAGCCATCTTTAAAACCAACCTTCCCAAGAAAAAAAGGCATAGAAAAAGAAAAAAATAGATAAAAATTGATTTAAAATGGTAGATAAAAAAATGGTATTTATAAGATAAGATGATTTGAATGGTAGAAAAGATAAATGGTAGATAAAAAATAACTAGGGTGGTTTTAAATGTAAAAAACCCTACCCAAATTTAAACCCCTTTAGGCCCCCCAGCGTTAATTTTTCCCTTGTAATATGGGCCAAAATTAGATGATTTTTAAATTAATATAAGAAAAATTTTAAAAAAATATGACCCTTTTTGTATTTTTGTCAACTTTAACCCAATTTGATATTTTCAGTTACTTTTCGGGAATTTTTTTGACTAACAACAGGGGCACTTTTTTATAAACAAAGGAAAAGATCTGGGCGTTTAAGGGGGGTTTTCAAGGGCCAGGACACTGTTTGAATAAGTAAAATCACTAATGACATTCTAAGTTGACATGGCATGATCTTATTGGGTATAAAAAATTTTAAAAGGGGATTTAGGGTTTATATGGCCCAAAAACTTGGTTTCTGTGAAAGTGCGGGAGGAAAATGTTTTGGGCTTGTTTTTTGTTATGTTTTTGTTCTCTGGACGGTTTTTCTTTTAAAGTTATCAGGGAATAATCTTTTTGGGTTTTTTGTTGGGGTTATTTTAACTGTTACTTGGTTTTTGGGGATAATCTTTGGGTTCAGGAAAACAACAAAGTGCAATTCACGGAAACAAAAAATCTTGTAGGGATTACAAAAAAATTTTGAAGGGGGGAGAGAGGAGAGTAGAGAGGAGAGAGAGAGAGAGAGGGGGGGTTGATTGATTTAAATTTATTGATTGATTGATTTATTTGGGTTGATTGATTGATTGATTGATTGATGATTGATTGATTGATTTATGATTGGTTTATTTTATTGAATGATTTATTTTTTTTAGGCTTAACATAACATACATTAAAATTTTAATTTTAAAAAATAAATATACCCAAACCCCGGGGCCATTTAGCCGAGACTCTTTATGGACCTTTATGCCTTTTGATTTTTTTTTAATTTTCAACAGTCGTGGGGGAAAAATGGATCAAAAAATGTTTTTAAAAAAAATAAAAAAAAAAATAAAATTATATTATATGGGTTCATTTTAAAAGTTATAAAAAAAACAAATCAAAAAATAATAATAATATTTAAAAATAATAATAATAATAATAATAATAGTAATAAATTCAATAATAAAAAAATAATATAAGAGAGAAAAAGAGAGAAAAGAAAGGAAAAAAAAAACCCGACAGACAAAAAAAAGAGGGGGAAGAGAGACCAGAGAGGGGGCAAGGGGCAGGAAAAGAGAGAGCCCGGGGGAGGGGCAGGAACCCCAAAAAAAAGGGCAAAAACAGACATACAGAGAGAGGGGACAGAAAAATACAGAGAGAGAAAGACCGAAAAAACAGAGAAAGAAACAGAGAGAGGGGGAGAGAGAGAGGGGGAGTTAAACAAAAAATTTCAACCCAATGGAAGGGAAAAAAAAAAACGTCAGTCATTTTTTCCCCCCAAAATTTTCACAACAAAAAAACAACCATAAAACCAAAAAAACAATAAAGTGGCGGTGATTTCCCACACTGCTGATGATGGGTAAAGATGTTTATTGGGTGTTGTGGGTGTGTGTGGGGTTTTGTTTTGTGTGTTGGGGTGTGTTTTGGGGGTGTGTTGTGTGTGTGTGCTGTTCACCGGAAACAGGAAAATTTTTTTACTACGTTTTATTTTATTTCAAAAGTGACATTAATAAAATTTAGAAATTTTCAAATTTTAAACCAATGGACCCCTCCTCCTCCTCCTCCTCTCCCCTCCTCCCCCCCCTCCCCCTTCTCCTCCTTTAGTTTAAAATTTTACCAATTTTCCCTTCCCAAATTGTTGCAGGCCCCGAATTTTTGAACTTTCGAGGGGGTTGGTTTTTAAAAAAACGGAGCTAAATTAAAAAAGGGGGGGAAAAAACCCCTCTCTCCCCTTTTCCTCCCTCTCTCTCCTTTTCTTCTCCTCCTTCTCTCCTTTCCCTCTCTCTCTCTCTTCTCTTCTCTCTCTCTCTCTCTTTCCAAAAATTTCCTTGTTTATCAAAAAATACTTTTTGTGAGTTGAATGGAGACATTTTTGGGGATGAGAGAGAGAAAGCGGGGAGAAAAGAAAGCGGTTTAGGAGAAGAGAGAGAGAGAGAGAGAGGGGGAGAGGAGAGGGGAGAGAGAGAGAGAGAGATGAGAGGGAAGAGAGGAAAAGAGGGAGGGGAGAAGAAGAGAGGAGAGAGAGAGGAGAGAGAGAGAGAAAAAAAAGAACCCGGGTTCGCACAAAATAGAATAAGGGAAAAAAAAAAGAAAAAAAGAAAGAAAAAAGAAAAGGGAAAAAATAGCAATAAAACACACCACACACACACACACACACAAAAACCCCAACACCAACCCCACACACACACACACACACACACCCTAAAACCCCAGGGAAACCCCTTTTTAACCTAATTTAAAAAAGTAATACACATTGACCTTTAAAAAAGGGCCTTGGGAAGGGGTGTGTTTTTCTAAATTACACCCCGAATACCGTGTTGCATTATACCTCCATGCAAATTACCGCCCCTCCCTGTGTCCCGTAACGTAAAAAAAATAATAACGCCGTCATTAGAAAGGTTTACGATATAATTCCTGTGTTTGCAACCCCCTTTGGGAAAAAATCGATGTTTTGGTTAAGCCAAAAGGGGTTTTTGTTCTACCCGGGGTTGGTAGGGAAAAAATTTTTGGGGTGTTTGGCCCCTTTTTTCCCCGGCTTTTTGGGGGTTTCCCTGTTTTGTATGTGTGTGTTTTTGCGTATATGTTTTGGTTTTGTGAGGATTGGGGGAAGGGGTTTGGGGAATATGCCCGGGAATATTTTTAAAGGGGATTTCTTTTTTATCCCCCTTTTCCGTTTTTAAAACGAATTAAAAGGGTTCCCCAAATTTTCCCGCACCAAAAAAATGAATCAAAAAAAAAAACTTTTTCATAAAAGCTCAGCGAAAAAACCACGCAGGGGGCCCCATAAAAACGTCAGCCTAAATGGGGGGCTGTAAAAATTTACCCAGAGAGAGAGAAGGAGAGAGAGAGGAGGGGAGAGAGAGAGAGAGAGAGAGAGAGAGAGAGGGGGAGAGGAGAGAGAGAGAGAGAAGAAGGGGGGAGAGAGAAAAAGAGAAAGAGAGAGAAAAGAGAGAGAGAGAAGGGGCCCCGAGAGAGAGAGAGAAAAGAAGAGAGAGAGAGAGAAGAAAGGGACAGAAAGAGCCCGACCGAGACAGGAAAGGGGAGCGACAGAAAACAAAAAAGAGAGACAGAGGACAGACAGACAGAGAGAGGGAAAAAAGAAAAAAGAGATAGGGGAAGGGCAAAGGGGAGGGGGCAACAGAGAAAGAGAGAAAAGGGAGATAGAAATAAAGGCAGGCAGGGAAAGGAGGGGCAGGCAGGAAGGCAGGCGGGCAGGCAGGAGGCAGGCAGGGCAGGAAAGGAAAGGGAGGCGGGGGCAGGCAGGGGCAGGGCAAAAGGGAGGCAAAGGGAGGCAGGGCAGGCAGGCAGGCAGGCAGGCAGGCGGGCAGGGGGCAGGCAGGAAAGGCAGGCGGGGGCAGGCAGGAAAGGCAGGCAGGCAGGCAGGCAGGCAGGCAGGCAGGGCAGGCAGGCAGGCAGGCAGGCAGGCAGGGCAGGCAGGCAGGCAGCAGGCAGGGCAGGCAGCAGGCAGGCAGGCAGGGCAGGCAGGCAGGCAGGCAGGCAGGCGGGCCCAGGCAGGCAGGCAGGCAGGCAGGCAGGCAGGCAGGGGCAGGAGGCAGGCAGGCGGGCAGGCAGGCAGGCAGGCAGCAGGCAGGCAGGCGGCAGGCGGCAGGCAGGAGGGCCAGGCAGGCAGGCAGGCAGGCAGGCAGGCGAGGCAGGCAGGAAAGGCAGGCAGGCAGAGGCAGGCAGGCAGGCAGGCAGGCAGGCAGGCAGGCAGGCAGCGGCAGGCAGGCATGCAGGCAGGCAGGCAGGCAGGCAGGCAGGGCAGGCAGGCAGGCAGGCAGGCAGGCAGGCAGGCAGGCAGGCCAGGCAGGCAGGCAGGCAGGCAGGCAGGCAGGCAGGGGCGGCAGGCAGGCAGGCAGGCAGGCAGGCAGGCAGGCAGGCAGGCAGGCAGGCAGGCAGGCAGGCCAGGCAGGCAGGCAGGCAGGCAGGCAGGCAGGCAGGCAGGCAGCAGGCAGGACAGGCAGGCAGGCAGGAGGCAGGCAGGCAGGCAGGCAGGCAGGCCAGGCAGGCAGGCAGGCGGGCCCAGGCAGGCAGGGCAGGCAGGCAGGCAGGCAGGCAGGCAGGCAGGCAGGCAGGCAGGGGCAGGCAGGCAGGCAGGCAGGCAGGCAGGCGGCAGGCGGGCAGGCAGGCAGGCAGGCAGGAGGCAGGCAGGGGGGCAGGCAGGCAGGCAGGCAGGCAGGGCAGGCAGGAAGGCAGGGGCGGGCCCAGGCCG
>JACEEZ010004281.1:210000-220144 GCA_016584305.1 Chionoecetes opilio | reverse complement strand
GAGAGGAAGAGAGAGAGAGGAGGGGGAAGGGGGAGTGAGGGAGGCATCTTGTTATTATGGGTCATGAACACACACAACCCTTCCCACACACACACACACACACACACACACACACACACACACACACACACACACACACACCACACACACACACACACACACACACACACACACACACACACACAACACACACACACACACACACACACAACACACACACACACACACAAAACACACACACACACACACACAACACACACACACACACACACACAAGCCAAAAACAAATTTACCACAGCATTCCACAAACCCCCCCCTAAAAAATTTCTCACCACTTTCACTTTCCCTAATTAAATTTTTATCTCTTTCCCTCAACAGCGCCGCCGGACTTGAACATTCCCGAAGGCACAGATGTTCTCTACTTCAACCTGAGCCACACGCCCCTGGGGACGCGCGCCCGAAGAGCCAGGTTACATATATGGCTCAAACCGAGGGCGTCTGAAATACTAAGCCAAATCCCAGTCTCTGTCTTCAAGGTGTCAAGATCGCAACGTCCGGGAGGCGAAATTGAAAGACGGGTATGTGTGTTTGTGTGTGTGTGGGTGTGTGTGTTTGTGTGTGGGGTGTGGGGGTTGTGTTTGTGTGTGGGTGGTTGTTTGTGTTGTGTGTGGTGGGGTGTGTGTGTTGTGTGTGTGGGGGGGGGGTTGTGTGTGGGGGGGGGGTTGTTGTGTGTGTTGTGGTGTGGTGTGTGTTTTGTGTGTGTGTGGTGTGTGTGTTGTGGGTGTGTGTGTGTGTGTGTGTGTGGGGTGTGTGTGTTTTGTGTTGTGTGTGTGTGTGGTTTGTGTGTGTGTTGTGTGTGTGTGTGGTGTGTGTGTGCGTGACTGAAGGTTGGTTGCTGGTCCGTGTAAGTATAGGCTGTACGATAAATGACTTTTGTGTGTGTGTGTGTGTGGGGTGTGTGTGGGTGGGTGTGTGTGGTTTTGGGTGTGTGTGTTGTGTGTGTGTGTTTTGTGTGTGGTGTATTTACTACTTATACACACACACCATATATATATATTTAGAATATTTGTACACACATACACACACACACACACACACGTCTCCTTTCCCATACACACACACACACACACACACACACACACACACACACTTCCCCTCTGTCATAACTCTCTCTTTTTTAATACCACATAATGACTGCCTTTTCCCCTCTTTCCCCTTCCTCTCCCTTATCCTCCCCTCTCTCTCTCCTCCCCTTCCCTTTTTTCCCGAATATCCCCATACATCCATCCTCCGCCCCCCTCTTCTTCTCTCTCTCTCTCTCTCTTTTCTCTCTCCCCTCTCTCTCTCTTTTCTACCATATTTTCACCCCCTACTTGTGCCCTTTCCCACATTCACCCCTCTCTCTCCCCTCTCTCTCTCTCTCTCTCTCCTCTCTCTCTCTCTCTTCTCTCTCTTTTCCCCTCTCTCTCCCCCTCCTCTCTCTCTCTCTCTCTCTCTCTCTCTCCTCTCCAACAACAACAACATCTACTTTCCTCTACTTTTCCACACTGCACTTACAATCACTTCACAACCTGTTTACATCCTGTTCTCCTACAAGTAAGGGAGTGTAAGTAGGTAGCAGTAAGTAGCGATAGGTAGTTAAGCAGACACCCTCGTTATAGCCCAGCGGGTCTTCTGGTATCTGTTCTTCCTATGTAATCCTATGTTATCCTTCCTTGTCTCTTTCCTCCCAGTTGTGTTTACATAACTGCCCAACACACACCACCAAGAACACTATTATTATAACTACTACTCTACTATAACACTACTACTATTACTATTATAACACAGCTACTATATATCTACTACTACTACTACTACTACTACTATTTATACTACTACTACTACTACTTCTACTACTACTACTACTATATATTCTTTACTACTACTACTACTACTACTACTACTACTACTACTACTACTGAAAATATCCACTAATACCACTTCTATCATATTGCTGTTTCGACAATTACCTCAACAACTACAACTACTACCATACCATACTTTCCCCTCCACACACACACACACACACACACACACACACACACACACACACACACACACACACACACACACACACACACACACACACACACACACACAAGTAGATTACATCCTCGCCTGTAATCCAGCAGTCATAGGTTCGAAGCAAGCATATCCCTTTCAGATATTTCCCAAACAAAACTGAGCAGTAACGACCCATTTTCCTTGACCATACATCCCTTACTCCCCCTCAACCTAACGACCTCTAACTACCTACCCCATGCTCCACCAGATCGTAACTACTGTCATGGAGTCGTTCAAGCCACTCACGGGTAACTGGGTGAAAATCGAGGTGTTCCAGTTACTACGGGACTGGTTGACGCGCCCCGAAGAGAATCTTGGACTGGTGGTAGAGGCGACGGACTCTCAAGGAAACCAAGTGGCCATGACCAACCCGCGGGAAATGCCCTCCAACGTGAGTATTGAGAGATAGAGAGAGAGAGAGAGAGAGAGACAGAGACAGAGAGAGAGTTCAGATAGAGTACAACTAGATAGATAGATAGATAGATAGATAGATAGATAGATAGATAGTAGATAGATGGATAGAGAGACAGATACAGAGACAGAATCGCAATCCAACGTGAGTGTATAGAGATAGATAGATAGATAAATAGATAGATAGATAGATAGGTAGGTAGGTAGGTAGGTAGGTAGGTAGGTAGGTAGATAGATAGATAGATAGATAGATAGATAGATAGATAGATAGATAGATAGATAGATAGATAGATAGATAGGTAGGTAGGTAGGTAGGTAGGTAGGTAGATAGATAGATAGATAGATAGATAGATAGATAGATAGATAGATAGATAGATAGGTAGGTAGATAGGTAGGTAGGTAGATAGATAGATAGATAGGTAGATAGGTAGGTAGGTGGATAGATAGATAGATAGCGAGAGAGAGAGGGGCAGAGACAGAGATAGAGTACAGATATATAGATAGATAGATAGATAGGTAGATAGTTTATTAGCAGGACAGGATAAAAAACCATTGGCAACAGGGGTAGAGAGAGAGAGAGAGAGAGAGAGAGAGAGAGAGAGAGAGAGAGAGAGAGAGAGAGAGAGAGAGACAGAGAGAGACAGAGAGAGACAGAGAGAGACAGAGACAGAGAGAGACAGAGAGAAACAGAGAGAGAGAGAAACAGACAGAGACAGAGAGAAACAGAGAGAGAGAGATAAACAGACAGACAGAGAGAGAGAGAGAAAACAAACAGAGACAGAGAAACAGACAGACATATAAACAGAGAGAAAGAAAGACAGACAGACAGAAAAGAGAGAGAGAGAGAGAGAGAGAGAGAGAAAGAAAAGAAAAGAGAGAGAGAGAGAGAGAGAGAGAGAGAGAGAGAGAGGAGAGAGAGAGGGGGAAAAGAGAGAGAGAGAGAGAGAGAGATGAGAGAGGAGAGAGAGAGAGAGAGAGGAGAGTGAGAGAGAGAGAGAGGAGATGGAAGAGAGAGAGGAGAGAGAGAGAGAGAGAGAGAGAGAGAGAGAGAGAGAGAGAGAGAGAGAGAGAGAGGAGAAGAGAGAGAGAGAGAGAGAGAGGGTGGTATGAAATGAAATAAAAGGAGACAGGGAGGAAGGGGGAAGTAGAATGAAAAAAAGGGAAGAAGGGAGGAGGAGGAGGAGGAGGAGGAAAGGAGGAGGAGGAAAAGAGGAGGAGGAGGAGGAGGAGGGAGGAGGAGGAGGGAGGAGGAGGAGGAGGAGGAGGAGGAGGAGGAGGAGGAGGAGGAGGAGGAGGGAGACAAGAAAAATAAAGGGAGGAAACAGTGGTAGCAGGAATCAAAAATAAAAAAAAATCGAGGAATAAAAAATATGATTGAGGAGGAGGGAGGAGAGGAGGAGGAGGAGGAGGAGGAGGAAAGGGTTTGTTTAGGGGAGCAAAAAGGGTTGTTAGGGGAAATAGCGTACCTGGAGAGAGGGGAAAGAGGGAAGGGAAGTGAATGAAGTGAGGGGTATTTAAGGGGAGGAAGGGGAGGAAGGGGAGGAAGGGGAGGGAGGGGAGAAGGGTGGAAAGGGAGGTGAATGGAATGATGGAGAGGAAGGGAAGGAGGGAAGGGTGAGGAAACGAGGGAGGAGAGGGGATAAGGAAGGGAGAGAGGGGAGGTAGGGAGGGGAAGGAAGGGAGAGGGGAAGAAGGGCATTAAATAAGAGAGGTATGGAATTTTGTAGAGAGAGAGAGAGAGAGAGAGAGAGAGAGAGAGAGAGAGAGAGAGAGAGAGAGAGAGAGAGAGAGAGAGAGAGAGAGAGAGAGAGAGAGAGAGAGAGAAACATGAGACCACAAACCACAATAATTACCATATACTAAAAGATATCTTCCCTATTTTTCTTCCCTTCCCTTCCCTTCCCCTCCCTTCCCTACCCTTCCCTTCCCTCCCTTCCCCTCCCTCCCTGCCCTTCCCTTCCCTTCCCTCACACAGGCGCCCCTCCTGGAGATACACACAGACAACGCCACACTGACGCGCAAGAGACGGAACAGCGGCAACCTGATGTGCACCAACAAGAACGAGTCGCGGTGTTGTCGCTATAACCTGACCGTCGACTTCGTGGAGCTCGGTTGGGACTTCATCGTGGCGCCCAAAGTGTACGAGGCCAACTTCTGCAACGGTGAATGTCCCTTCCTGTACGCCCACAAGTACGCCCACACCGCCCTCATCCAGAAGCTGAACAAGACGGGCGCCAAACACGGGCCCTGCTGCGGGGCGCGGAAGTTGTCGCCGATGAAGATGTTGTACTACGACCACGACCACAAGATTAAGTTTGACATCATCCAGGACATGGTGGTGGAGCGATGCGGATGCTCCTAAACTAAGTCTCCCCCCCCCCATCCAGACGCCCCCAACCCCAGCACTGCTGAGGCCGCCGCCCTGTTCTTATAAGCATCTGTGATGGACACTTAAGTCTTTTCTATAGGGCTTGCTGCCCCCCAGCCCCCCAGCCCCCTTGCCTCGCGTAGCCAGCCCCCTGCGTGCCCCGGGACGCGGTGCAGGTCATTCATTGTGCCGCCGCTGCTGTTGTTGTTGTTGTTCTTGCCGCTGCTCATGCCGCCGCCGCCGCCACTGCCGCTGCCGCTGCCGCCGCCGCCGCCACCACTACTGCCGCCACACAAAAGCCAGTTACCGGCTTTGGCCGCCACCGTTCCCGCCGCCGCCGCTGTCTTGGGCGCCACCGCCGCCGCCGCGGGCAGGTGTGCCAGGCTCTGGCAGGCCACAGGTGTTGCAGACAATCAGTGCAATCACTGCCGCACTCACCGCCACGCCCCCGCCAGTCTGCCGCTCCGCCTCCCACCACGCCCCTCCGTCCCGACACCCTCCCCAGGAAGACAAGTGGTCCTGCGTGAGGCCTGGGCCCTTACTGGGCCTGCCAGGGGCGCTCCACACGCGGGGGAGGCGCGGGGGGCGGTGGTGGTCCAGGGCGGCGGGATGGCCGCGCCCTGGGGTGGGGGTCAACCCAGACTGTCACCGCCACTGTCATGCTCAATATTCGCGGGGCGCTGACCTGCCCCGCCCCACCCCGCTGTGCCGGCATGCAGGAGGGGTGAGGGTGCCCCCAGGGGCGGGGTGCCGCCATACCGAGCCCCGGGAGGGAGGCCTCCAAGGCATGGCGCCCAGGTGGTGCAGGTGCCGCCGCTGCCCCGCCCCAGGAACGCTCCACCAGCCATGAGGCGTGTGCCTCGCCACGCCCTCCCCTGTCCGCAGTGCCCCGGCAAGCTTGCCCTCCCTCGTGTGTCCGGCCGTGTTCGCTAGTCAGGCGCGGAGAGGCGGCGGGGTGAGGGGTGAGGTGAGCCCCGCACCCCGTCGCCCCTGTCACCCCGGGCGGGGGCGTGACGCACCTGAGGAACAGTGTGAAGAGTGTGCATTGACCGCGGGGCCGGTGGCAGGACCCTCGTGTGCCGCCGCGCCCCGCCACCGTGTGCCGCCCACCCAGTGAGATACTGTACCGCGTGTGTGTGTGTGTGTGTGTGTGTTGTGTGTGGTGTGTGTGTGTGTGTGTGTGTGTGTGTGTGTGTGTGTGTGAAAGCTACAATCAATAATGTAAAAAAACTTTCAACAATTAGTAATCTTAGTCATCGAGAGTCACGTGATCGCGAGTAAAAAAAAGAAATAAGGGAAAAAAATAACGATTCTGGCAAAGTGACCGCGGCTGTCACCCTCCCCCCTCCACCACCATCACTACGTCACCACCACATCACTAATACATCATTACATCACCACAACCACCACATGTAACACCACACACACCTTCACCACAACAACGAACGAACACACAAACATATCGCCATATACCAAAAGAGATAATGACAATGATAATAACAATAATAATGATAATGATAGTAGTAATAGTAGTAGCAGTAATAATGATAACGATAATAACAGTAGAAGCAGTGGTACAGATAAACCTCTATTAACCGGCATTCTAGTATCCGGCAGTAAGTAGTGGTACAGATAAACCTCCATTAACCGGCATTCTAGTATCCGGCAGTAAGCAGGGGTACAGATAAACCTCCATTAACCGGCATTCTAGTATCCGGCAGTAAGCAGGGGTACAGATAAACCTCCATTAACCGGCATTCTAGTATCCGGCAGTAAGTAGTGGTACAGATAAACCTCTATTAACCGGCATTCTAGTATCCGGCAGTAAGTAGTGGTACAGCTAAACCTCCATTAACCGGCATTCTAGTATCCAGCACGATCAAAACAGCCACATATCTGGTGAACAGCAAAAAATCTATAAAATAATATAAAATATGAGATAGTAAACCCTCGTTACGTAGGACTATAATAGGGAGAAGGGGGTCAATATACGTATACTTAATACATTACATAAGAACATAAGAAAATAAGGAAGCTACAAGAGGCCGCGAGACCTACACGTGGTAGTTCCTGTAAAGTGTATACATGTACCTACCATATTTTGTATCTTGTGTATTTATTTATAGTTTTATCTCAGTTAATCGCTTAGTTAATTTACCGTAAAATTATTTATCCGGCACCTCAAATGTCCCGCAAGTGCCGGTTAATAGAGGCTGTACTGTGATAAGCATATGAATACGTAATGGTGATGATGATGATGATAATGCTTAGCAATTGATAGTAATACCAGGTTGGATTCGAACCCCTGGTCTTAGCCACCGCACCACACGGAGGTTACAAGGTAATGACAAGCACCCCAACCTGTTATTACCCCAACCTCATCTCGGTGGGGCAGCAAGTATTTGTTGTCAGTCTTGGCCGTGATAGATTAACGCCTTCACGCCCAGATCTTTCCTTTACTAAAAAAAATTGTATGTTGTCGGGCCATAAAATAACGAAAAATTCCTGAATATACCAAATTAGTTAGTCGACAAGGATACTAAATAGGTCATATCTATAAAACATTGCTTATAGTCACAAAAAATCGTCTAATGGACCCAAATTACAATGGAAATTACGTTCTGGGCCTCAAGGGGTTAAAGTCACTTGCTGCCCATCGAGTTGAGGTTGGGGTAATAGCAGGTTGGGGCGCCTGTCATTACCTTGTAACCTCCGTGTGGCAAGGTGGCTAAGACGCTCTGTCCACGGGTTCGAATCCCACCTGGTACTGTTATACATATAGTGATAATGATATTGACCAATGCGAATATAAACAATAACAATAATTAGAACAATATAAATAACAACCAAACAAACAAGAGAACTACTTCAATATCTATGTATATATCTATCTATCTACCTATCTATCTATCTATCTATCTATCTATCTGGCTAAGTCTGCCACGTCTACACTACACTGCCATTTTCTTCCATTAAGCATGTAGGTAGGTAGAGTTAGGACACTTTTGTGGGACTCCGAGACTCAAATTACTCATCATCGGTTTCACTTTGTTTTCTGCTGAGAGAGAGAGAGAGAGAGAGAGAGAGAGAGAGAGAGAGAGAGGATGAGAGAGAGAGAAGAGAGAGAGAGAGAGAGAGGAGAGAGAGAGAGGAGAGAGGAGAGAGAGGAGAGAGAGAGAGAGAGAGAGAGAGAGAGAGAGAGAGAGAGGAGAGCGAGCGAGAGGAGAGAGAGAGAGAGAGAGAGAGAGGAGAGAGAGAGAGAGAGAGAGAGAGAGAGAGAGAGAGAGAGAGAGAGTATGTTATCTATCATATCAAGTATAATTTTGCGATTATCAACACCATACTTTTCCCTTAATGTCATCATCATCATCACCATTATCATCATTATTATCATTATTGGCAAACATAAACAAATGACGATTAGTTAACTTTTTTTTAACATTAGCACTTCTGTATAACAATATCAGGCTGGATTCGAACCCGTGGACAGTAGTCGTTGTCTTAGCCACCGCACCACACGGAGGTTCAAAGGTAATGACATACACCCCACCTGTTATTACCTCAACCTCATCTCGGTGCGGCAGCAAGCGACTTTAATCCATCACGGCCACGACACTCAACAATAATAATCAATTAAACCCTTCACGCCCAGATCTTTCCTTTGCTATAAAAACTCGTCTGTTGTTAGCCATACAATAACGAAAAGTAACATTATATACCAAATAAGTTAGTGGACAAGGATACTAAACAGGTCATATCTATAAAATATTGCTTATATTCACTACAAATCGTCTTATGGTACCCAAATTACAGTGGAAATTACGTTCTGGGCCTCAAGGAGTTAATCTATCGCGGCCAGACAGTCAACAAATCAAATCAAATAAGAAAATTTGTAAAACAGTACTAGGTCGGATTCAAAGCAATATACGAACCAATTGTAGTAACATTTAAGGGTACCCAAGATTAATAGACATACTATCAGTCACATCATACTATCTATCTATCATTATATCATACTAGAGGCTGACCTCCTCACTTCCACTGACGTCACGCGCACCAGAGAACAATTCAGTTTAGCCGTGGAGGGGCCTTTTAACCCCATGAGACCCAGAACGTAATTTCCATTGTATTTTGGGTACCATTAGACGATTTTTAGTGACAATAAGCAATGTTTTATAGCTATGACCTGTTTAGTATCCTTGTCCACTAACTATTTTGGTATATTCAGTCACTTTTCGTAATTTGATGGCTAACAACAGACAATTTTATATAGCAATAATAAGATTTGGGCGTGAAGGGGTTAAAAGTCTAAAGATCTTGGGGGTGCCTGTCATTGCCTTTTATACCTCCATGTGGCGAGGTGGCTAAGTGGTTGATAAGACGTAACAGACCACGGGTTCGACTCCAGCCTGGTCCTGCTATACAAATCGCCTCAATTGATTCTATTATCACTACTATTAACATTGCAATTATTACATTATCATTATGACGTTATTATTATTATTATTACTGTTATTATTATTATTATTATTATTATCATTGCACGATTTCAATATACTGTAAAAAAAAAAAGCGGGGTAAAATCTTAACAATCAGAAAACTATAAAAAAAATAGCTTTCTTTCACATTATATAAAAAGTCAAAAAATATGAGAGAGAGAGAGAGAGAGAGAGAGAGAGAGAGAGAGAGAGAGGAGAGGAGAGAGAAGAGAGAAGAGAGAGAGAGAGAGAGAGAGGAGAGAGAGGAGAGAGAGAGAGAGGAGAGAGAGAGAGAGAGAGAAGAGAGAGAGAGAGAGTATGTGTCCTGTGTTTCGCCAAAAATATTATTTCTGCTACATGCGCAAAATAGATTGTAAGTTAATGAAAGAAAGAAAGAGAAAAATGAATAGATAGAGAGAGAGAGGCAGACAGACAGAAGTGTAAATATTAGGGCTAGAGAGACAGAACAAAAAAGAAAAAATAAACACATACAAAAAATAAACAAAACAAAATATATAAAAAAAAAAACACAAAAAAATAAAACTGAACTAAAACCAAAAATTGTTTCCTAATTATAGTCGAGAAAAAAAGGATGAAAAATAGACTCATTTTTTTTTTTTTTTTTTTTTTCCACAAATTCTGTAAGTGTGAAAAGTTTATATGAAGGAAAAAAAAAGAATGGTGTATAACTTTTTTTTTTTTTTCATAAATTCTGAAAGTGTGGAAAATTTATATGAAAGGAAAAAAAAGAATGGTGTATAACTATTTTTTTTTTTTTTAA
>JACEEZ010004281.1:202500-205000 GCA_016584305.1 Chionoecetes opilio | reverse complement strand
ACCCAGCTATCTGACTTCGGATCAAATATTTTCCCGACATTCCAACCTGTTTTGTTAATCTATTATATCAAAATCCTCTACACTTTTATTCCCCTCGGGAAATCCCCTTTTTTTAAAAAATTCCCCAGTTTTTATAGTAAAAACCCCAAGAAAATCCCTTCTTTTTTTTAATTTTCCCCTTTTTCTTTAAAAAAAACCCCCCCTCTCTCTCTTTCTTCGAATCACTTTTGTTCCCCGCTTCTGATACTCCTCCTAGTGTCGCAAGTTTCCCTTTTCCCCAGCCCCCCGGGCAAACCCCCCGGGTTTTCTTCTTAAAAAAGCCTGCAGTGCATTACCTCCCTTTTTAAGGGATTCAACAAGATTTTTAATCCTTTCCCCGAAAGGTGCACCCCCGTCCCCGGGAGAAGGGTTATGCCCGAAAAAAAGGTCCCCGCTGTCGACAAAAACCCAAACCCTTGGGGTTTTTCAATGAAGTGCTAGCCGGCAATTCACCGCAAAGCCCTGGGGGTACCACAAATCGCAACAAAGCGTCTTTGGAGGACACCACACACCCAGGGAACCCACCCCCGTCCCTAATTTTCCTACCTTCCCTTTAACCACCGTAGCAATTCCCCACTTCTTACACACCAAATCTTTCCCCAGCGCCAGGGGAGACGATGGGGTTTTCCCTTTGGGCCGCCATGCCCAATACTTTGTCACTAACTAACCCATCCCTTTCCCCGGGTAATCACCGACTTCATAGCCCCTTCTCTGTCCAGAAACCATTGTCAAATCCACCCGATTCCCAACAACCAAGATTTTACCTCGGTAATTGTATGCCCATATTCGGGAGATGATAGTATGAGTATTATTATTATAAAATTCCCGAGTTATGTCTGTAAGTAATTCTTTCTCAGTTTCACATGACTCATCGTATTCTTTCTTTCCGCCATCTTTTCGTCTCAGTTTGGCCATCCTAGACGCCATTTTGTTTATCTTTTTTCGTTCTATCACCCGCCATTTCTTTCCTCGGTCTTCCATTCCCCCCCCCCGATATGCCGTATGCGAGACACAATCCGTAGATAATTATTCTGCGCGATCAGTAATAAACTAATGATGTCAGATCCTTTTATCTTTTGCCAGCCATCTGGTTAGACCAAGAAACTCTCCCAGAGTCTTAACGTCTTTCAAAATAATCCTATCGTTATCGGTTATGGTCATTATATGGAGCGTGGTAGTAAAGATACACGCTAAAATGAAAACCTACCAAATTTCTATGCTTCATATTTCACCCTCTCACTCCAAAAATGTGTTCGGATAGTATCGGGCCCACAAATAATACCTGTCTTGGTTATTAGACTAGGCATATTAAATTCTCCAGTATCAAAGTAAAACAGGTTTATATTATAAGCCACATGTTCTTATATACGCAAGTTTCATTACTTAAATAGTTATTTCGGGGATTATTAGCTTTTCATTTGGTGGTCACGGTGGGGGACCATTCAAACAATTCCCTTTTGGGCGAGACAGCCATAAACTTCGTGAGACGCTCAGTCTCCATCCGTCCTCCACCTAGGTAAGATGTAACAAATTCCGCTTCTGTTCCCCCCCCCCCTTTCCTTGTTATCATTCTTGTTATCTATATTTTCAAATATGGGTATCTATGTTTAGTGTACGTTAACGTACAGGAGGTGCACCCATCCTTATAAGTATTATTAACAAGAGTCTCCATCCGTCCTCACCTAGGGAGAGGCTTCAGCGGGAGCGGTCTCACGCCTTCCTCTCAAGAACACATGGTCATTGTGTATCCACACATCCAACTCCTTATTCTCACATTCTCTTTCCTATATATATATATATTCAAGGTATACCTATAGTGCTCAGTCGATGGGTATATAAGTGTTAATTCTAAGAATGATTCTGGAAGGGAAATTATGCTCTATTGTAGCTTGCCCGTTCCAGATTAGAGTTTATGTATGTGTCTACGGTCTCCAACAGCAATAATGTTTCATGGCGAATAAATAGGATAATGTTTCAAATATAGTTCTTGTGTTATTATGAAAACCCAGGTGATTATTCTGAGTTAGGACAATAATTCCCCACATTTCCAAAAGAGTTCAGCCTTACTCGATATAATTCCACGTACCATTCACGACTACCAAGATCAATCTAACATTAATATTAATCAAACGTGCCCAGGGAGTAATCCAGTGAACTACTCGCCGGGGCTGGTGGCAGCTAATCCCTAACCTACACCTTGTTATCCTTCCCCTTAAGCATACCCCCTTATTCAGTATTTTCTGCAGTGAGACGTGGTCATACTACAATCATATAGTGAAGTCAGAAGACTAAGTTAAATTCTCCATTCAAGTTGTAATCATTTATCAAATCATCCCCAAATAATATCATTCAAGTAACGTTGACGAGTTATAATACCCCAGACCAGTTACCCCAAATTTCCAGCAACACATAATGATGTATCGTCCACCTTCTTTACCTCCATATCTCCCTCTTGCAGCCC
>JACEEZ010004281.1:192500-197500 GCA_016584305.1 Chionoecetes opilio | reverse complement strand
CCTTCAGCGGTGCACTAATTCTAGCTGCATTGCTGTTAGAAGCTCCCTTGGTTGTGGTGTGGGGCCTAGGAGCACTACTTGTATCTATGCTGACTGCTCTGTTACTTCGTCAGCCGCAGCATATTGTTTCCAGTGGGCAGGTGACGCAGCATGGGTTACTTCTGGGTCTTCTGGTCGGGTTTGCTGTACACGGAGGCGCCCTTGGGTTCGCTCACAGTCACGCCTCCAGTGGTGTTCTTGGGAGTAATGCGAAAAGTCAAGTTGTGGTTACTTCCGGGGACGTGACATCTCCTGCTATTCTTGTGACCATCATGGCTGCTGTCAGGTAATGTTGGTCTCTCTCTCTCTCTCTCTCTCTCTCTCTCTCTCTCTCTCTCTCTCTCTCTCTCTCTCTCTCTCTCTCTCTCTCTCTCTCTCTCTCTCTCTCTCTCTCTCTCTCTCTCTTTCTCTATTCGTTATTTTGTCCTTGTTCTCCTTCGCAAATAGTTTTCCTTTATCATCTCTATCATTATATTTATCATCATCATCATCTCTCTACCTCTTCACTCTCTCACCCTATTCATCACCTATTCTCTGTGTCTTTCTTCCCTTTTCTCTCTCCCTTTCTACCTTCTTATACCTATTTCGTCCTACATCTTCCATAGTCCTTCCTTTTCTCTCCAAATGTCTTCAAAAACTAACAATGCATTCATAAACATAGCTATACATTCAAACAGAACTATTCCTCCTATCTAAATTTCTTCAAAAACTCCAATTGTTTTTCACTTACATTCTTTAAGTGTCTTGACTGGCAACGCGGTGTCCACTCTCCTCTCCCAAACGAACCTGCCTGGCTTAACCGTGTCCTACGTACTCATTGGGACACCCTTATGCGCTGCCATGGGATTCAAGGACACCCCAGGACCTCCAAGTATCCCAGGGGCCCCTACTGTCCCCCCGTCCCTCCCCCTGCCCGTCCCCATCAACAGTAACTTCGTGAATATTACAACAAGAACATCACATCGGCTACAGTGGTCCTTGGTACGTGTGTGTGTGTGTGTGTGTGTGTGTCCGTGTGCGTCTGTGTACGTGTGTGTGTGTGTGTGTGTGTGTGTGTGTGTGTGTGTGTGTGTGTGTGTGTGCGTCTGTGTGTGTGTGTGTGTGCGTCCGTGTGCGTGTCCGTGTGCGTCCGTGTACGTGTGTGTGTGCGTCCGTGTGCGTCCGTGTACGTGTGTGTGTCCGTGTGCGTCCGTCTACGTGTGTGTGTGTCCGTGTGCGTCCGTGTACGTGTGTGTGTGTATCCGTGTGCGTCCGTGTACGTGAGTGTGCGTCCGTGTGCGTCCGTGTACGCGTTGTGGTGCGTCCGTGTGCGTCCGTGTACTGTGGGGTGTCCGTGTGCGTCCGTGTACGCGTGTGTGTCCGTGTGCGTCCGTGTACGTGTGTGTGTGCGTCCGTGTGCGTCCGTGTACGTGTGTGTGTGTGTCCGTGTGCGTCCGTGTACGTGTGTGTGTGTGTCCGTGTGCGTCCGTGTACGTGTGTGTGTGGTCCGTGTGCGTCCGTGTACGTGTGTGAGTGTCCGTGTACTTGGGTGAGTGAGGAAAAGAAGGTGAGGTTTAGAGGAGGAGAGGTGATGTTTCGCTGATTGAAATATTGATCTAAGACCGCGAATGTTGCAAAAGTGTACGTGTGTGTGTGTGTGTGTGTGTGTGTGTGTGTGTGTGTGTGTGTGTGTGTGTGTGTGTGTGTGCTGACGCCCCCACGCCCACACAGGTGCTGCAGGGCGTGGTCCGAGGGGCGGGACAAGTGTACGGGTGTGAGGGTCTCGTGTCGTCAGGCCTCGTCCTCGCCGCTACCCTTGTCTTCTCGCCCACTGTGTTTGGTCAGGCCCTGCTTGGTACCATAACGGGGGCTGTGTGTCGGTGAGTAAGGCCCTTGGAATACCCTGATATCCCTAAAACTTCACTCATAAACGCAATGGCAAATTAACACGGATGGAAAATTTCAGACGCCGCATGCGGAATCCAGTGCCAGACGCTGTCGCGAGTCTAATACAGTTTCGAGAAATTAAATGCTGGCAGAGTTTGGATAGCTTACAACCGCTGCTCAACACAGTCTTTTAGCCCAAAATCCCCTTTCAAAATGATTCAATCGACATGGGACCAAGCGCTTCCCACCTACGATTTATTTGCGATTTGTTTAGCCTACTCTCATCAAAATTGAATTTACAGTTTCGGCTACCCAAAACAGACAGACAGACACACGGCTACTGTTATAGCAAAACAGACAGACAGACACACGGCTACTGCTATAGCAAAACAGACAGACAGACACACGGCTACTGCTATAGCAAAACAGACAGACAGACACACGGCTACTGCTATAGCAAAACAGACTGACAGACACACGGCTACTGCTATAGCAAAACAGACTGACAGACACACGGCTACTGCTATAGCAAAACAGACAGACAGACACACGGCTACTGCTATAAGCAAAACAGACTGACAGACACACGGCTACTGACTATAGCAAAACAGACTGACAGACACACGGCTGCTGCTATAGCAAAACAGACTGACAGACACACGGCTACTGCTATAGCAAAACAGACAGACAGACACACGGCTACTGCTATAACAAAACAGACAGACAGACACACGGCTACTGCTATAGCAAAACAGACGACAGACACACGGCTACTGCTATAAGCAAAACAGACAGACAGACACACGGCTACTGCTATAGCAAAAACAGACAGACAGACACACGGTACTGCTATAGCAAAACAGACAGACAGACACACGGCTACTGCTATAAAACAGCAGATAGACAACGGCTTGCTATAACAAAAACAGACAGACAGACAACAGTACATGCATAGCAAAACGACAGACAGACACGGTATGCTAGTATGTAGATGATAGGGAGGAAATAATTACATAGGCATGGGAATAACAGGAGGACAGGAATGGATGAGGGAAGGAGGATGCCGAGACGACGAAGAGTATGTTGGAAGATCAAAATCCGAAGTTATTTAATTATCTAACGTTACTCGTCTTCTCGGTCCTGTAGTCAAGACGTCCTTTAAGTCTTACCTGAAAATATAAACAAAACAAATATCAGGCGACGGAAATTTGCAGATAATAAGAAAAAACTCCAGTAAATTCCCCACAGCAACCCCACACAAGCGGTAAGTCGTGAGTCTACGGAGTTAGTGAAATGCGGCAAAGCGTTACCGCAGAGTTTCTTCCTGTTCTTCCTGTTCTACCCAAAACAGACAGACATACGTTTTCTCCTATAGTATATTAGATGTCCCAGTAGACCGCACGCTATAGTAGCACCTATAACTCAACCACCAATGTATCTGATCTGTTCCTCTTATCATAACCTCCCAGGGATGCTGTTAGACGAGCCGCCCTACACAGCACTCTACGCGGGGCTGTACGGACGCCACAGCCTCCTCACAGCACTGTCTCTTGGCGGGTTCTTCTTCGTATTAAACTTCTACTCCACGCTGGCCGGGGTGTTTGGCGGAGTCCTCGCTACAATACTCTTCCATGCTCTCAGAAAGGTATTGCTAACTGGTTTTCTGTGATTATTTTAAGGGTAACTTAAATAATTACAGAAGGATAACTATTCCTGCCTATGAGGTGAATGAGGTTTTGAGATAAGGTTCCTGGTACATATGTATTTTCTTTAGTAAGGGATTCTGACAATATTAATATACACAAAAAAAATGTACCGTCAATAACACTATAGTCGCCACTGCACTAATGTCGCCATGCGCCATATATTGCGAATTTTAACATCACTACGGTACTACAGATCGACTTGTATGTGCCACTGAAGACAGGTGCATAATATAAACTACTGTGCATGCCTCTTCAGTGGCACATACAAGTTTGTAGTGATGGTAACATTCATAATATATCGCGCCTGGCGACATTAGTGCAGTGGCGACTATAGTGTTATTGGTAGTTGTTTGTCATTGGGATTTAGAAACGAAACTATCAGGTAAAACTTTCTCTCAGGAACTTACACGTGTAGGTCTCGCGGCCTCTTGTAGCTTCCTTATTTTCCTATGTTCTTATGTTCTTAACCCCTTCACGCCCAGATCTTTCCTTTGCTATAAAACAAATCGTCTCTTGATTACGAAGCCATAAAATTACGAAGAGTAACTTAATATACCAAATTAGTTAGTCGACAAGGTTACTAAACAGGTCATAGCTATTACATATTGCTTATAATCACTAAAAATCGTCTAATGGTACCCAAATTACAATGGAAATTATACGTTCTGGGTCTCATGGGGTTAAAAAAAAAAAAAAACTTCTCTCTCTCTCTCTCTCTCTCTCTCTCTCCTCTCCTCTCTCTCACGCCCCCAGAGTCCCCTCTCGGTGCTCACCACGCCGCACATCGTCGCCACCCTCGTCCTCCTCCACGCCAGGCTACGCGGGGGACTCCTCAAAAGGGTGGACCTCATCTACCTGACCTTCCCGGAGATGCACAGGCGACTGTTCAGGCCTGGCAATGCGGTGGAGGATTGTGTGGTGCCCTAACACAGTAAACACAACAACAAAACACAACAACACACAACACACAACACACACACAACACACACACACATACTTTTTGTTACTTCGTTCTTTTTTTTCTTGCCCTTGACCATCCTTTTGAGGAAAAACAAAAAAAAAAAAGATATACTCCGAATAGTGTAGTGGTTAGCACGCTCAGTTCACAACCGACCGAGAAATCCCAGGTTCGATCCCCGTGCGGAGTGGAGAAAGATGGGCGGTCTCCTTAAAACCCGAGCCCCTGTCCACCCAGCAGTGAATGGGTACCGGGTGTTAGCCGGGGTTTGTGACCAGCCTCCCGGGGTGGTGGCTTCCCCCAACACTAAGCACTAAGGATGAATGAATAATGTAGCTATGGAGACGGGGCCATACCAGTGTAGCTCAGGCCCTGTAAAATACAACTAGGTGAACACACACACACACACACACACACACACACACACACAC
>JACEEZ010004281.1:172500-177500 GCA_016584305.1 Chionoecetes opilio | reverse complement strand
TCTTTCAGCAGAAATAACAACATGAAATGTATTCCTCCTATTCCAAGTATCTTTCAGTTCATCAAGTAAACATTGCTCTTCATTTGTGTAAGAAACGTTCTCTTTATTAAAAAATTTGTTATGGAAACAATCAATATTTTTTTTTTAGTCATTTTCTCCATCGATTATATTTGAGGACTTTTGTTTATTACCTTTCTTTTTAATTTCTTTCCAGAACGCTATCATATCCTTTGATCCATATTTCTGTTGTATAGATATCGATCTCTCAAGGATTTCATTTTTTCTACAATTAGAAAGTGCTTCTTTGAACAAATTTCTACTTGTTTTCATGTTTGTGAATTCAGAAGTATCTCTCGACTTTCCATTTAATAACCATACTTTATAATCATCCTTAAAGTTAGTATACAAATCCTTAACATTGCTGTTCCATCCTGGTACTACTTTAAACTTGCTTATCTTAACAGGCGTTTTAGAAAAATTTATGGAAGAACTAAAAACAGCATTGATCAATTTCTCATACAAATCATCAATCTGCAGTAGTAGTAGTAATAGTAGTAGTAGTAGTAGTAGTAGTAGTAGTAGTAGTAGTAGTAGTAGTAGTAGTAGTAGAAGAAGTAGTAGTAGTAGAAGTAGTAGTAGTAGTAGTAGTAGTAGTAGTAGTAGAAGTAGAAGTAGTAGTAGTAGTAGTAGTAGTAGTAGTAGTAGTAGAAGTAGAAGTAGTAGTAGTAGTAGTAGTAGAAGTAGTAGTAGTAGTAGTAGAAGTAGTAGTAGTAGTAGTAGAAGTAGTAGTAGTAGTAGTAGTACTAGTAGTAGTAGTAGTAGTAGTAGTAGTAGTAGGTAAAATATAAGTAGCGTCAATGTTACTACTACCACTACTACTTCTACTACTACCATTACTACTACTACTACTACTACTACTACTACTACTACTACTACTACTCCTTTTTCTAATAACGGTAGTATACAAAGAAGGGAAAGAAGGGGAGGAGGAAGGGAAGCATAAAATGATGAATGCCATGACATCACAAAAAAAGAAGAAAAAAGAAATAAAAACGAGCAAATAAAAAAAAAATTAGGAGTTAGTTGTGTAATCATTGACAATCTTCTCCTCCTCCTCCTCCTCCTCCTCCTCCTCCTCCTCTACTTTGTTAACCCTCATTTTTCTCCTTTTTTCTAATCTCCCTATTCTTTCTCCTTCTTCTCTTCCCCTTCTTCCTCTCCTTCCTCCACCTCCTCCTCTTCCCACTTCCCTTATCTACCTCCTTATTAGTATGCTTCTCCCTTCCCTTATCTACCTCCTTATTAGTATGCTTCTCCCTTCCCTTATCTACCTCCTTATTAGTATGCTTCTCCTTTCCCTTATCTATCTCCTAATTAGTATGCTTCCCCCTTCCCTTATCTACCTCCCTATTAGCATGCTTCTCCCTTCCCTTCTCTTTCTCTACCATTTTCTCCACTTCCCTTTTATTCCATCTTCTCCCATCTCCTCTTTATTCTCTTCTTCTTCACCTTGACTTTGTTTTTAATGTCTCTCCTTTCTCTTAGTGGCAAACAGAGAGAGAGAGAGAGAGAGAAAGAGAAAGAAAGAGAGAAAAAAAATGTTAAGCCCCTATGATATATATATAACTCCTCTCTCTCTCTCTCTCTCTCTCTCTCTCTCTCTCTCTCTCTCTCTCTCTCTCTCTCTCTCTCTCTCTCTCTCTCTCTCTCTCCAACCTACGCCTTCTCTCTCTCTATCTACGCCTTACTCTCTCCTCTCTTATCTCCCTCCTTCCACTTATATACGACTCTCGTCGTCCTCCTCCTCCTCCTCCTCTTTCCTCCTCCTCTTCTTCCACTTTACCTACTTCGTCATTCCTTACATCCTCCTTATTTTATCTATCTATCTATCTATCTATCTATCTATCTATCTATCTATCTATCTTAACCCCTTCACGCCCAGATCTTTCCTTTACTATAAAAAACTGTCTGTTGTCGAGCCATAAAACTACGAAAAGTAACTGAATATACCAAATTAGTTAGTGGACAAGGATACTAAACAGGTCATATGTATAAAAATATTGCTTATATTCACTAAAAATCGTCTATTGGTACACAAATTACAATGGAAATTACGGTATGGGTCTCAAGGGGTTAAATGCATTGATAGTTTTGAATGTGTGTTATAGTAGTATGCTGTTGAATTTTTAGATCGAGCTTATAGGAAATGACATATATATTACATGGAAGTATAATTTTAATGTGAAAATAATACTAAGGCGCCACAATGTTTCCCGTATATAAATTTATAGACACCTGATACTTTTTTACTGATTAAAGTAAATTTCTGGTCCATGAGTGATTTGGTATTTTATGTCATTTCAGTAAATTTCCAGTTTGACACCGAATTCGCTTTGGGGGACGAAACTATTTTTTTCTTATAGTGAGTTTTGATGTGTTTTGAATTAATCTGCTAACCGTTTCTGTCGCAAGTAACTTTTTTTTCTCTCTATTTAGTGATTTGCGACAAAAAATATTGGAAAAAAAATTGAACCTAACTGAACCTTTACCTAACCTAAACTAACCTAACCTAACCTCTACCTAACTAAAAAAAAAAAAAAAAAAAGTATTTGCAACATAAACGGTTAGCAGATTAGACACAAATTATTGAAAAACAAATTGAATCTAACTGAAACTATACTGTAGTGTTCTTCCAACTAGACACGGGTTAAAACCAGACACAGGTTGGTTGGTGATGTTTATTTGGGAGAGGTTGGGTCCCGTACAGAGGTCTGTGTCTCACTGAGTGTCCCCACCCTGAGCCCTCCTTTCTCCAAACGTGACCTGACTGACGCCGGCATACCAATGCGGCTCAGGTCGAGATTAAGAAGGAGGGTCAGGTCGAGACTACTGGAGGATTAGCCAGGTGTGGAGTGACTCACCTTCAGTCACTACAATACCTAACCTAAACTAACCTAACCTAAACCTCCACCTAACTATATAAAAAAAAAAAAAAAAAAAAAAAAAAAGGTATTTGCGACATAAACGGTTAGCAGATTAGACACAAATTATTGAAAAACAAATTGAACCTAACTGAAACTATACCTAACCTAAACTAACCTAACCTAAACCTCTACCTAACTAAAAAAAAGAAGAAAATAAAGGTATTTGCGACATAAACGGTTAGCAGATTAATTCAAAACACAACAAAACTCACCAGAAAAAATTTGTTTCGTCCACCAAAGTGAATTCGGTGTTAAACTGGCATAATACCGGAATTTCTTTGTATGCATTTTTGAGGCCAATAAAATATCTTATCTATCTATCTATCTATCTATCTATCTATCTATCTATCTATCAATCTATCTATCAATCTATCTATTTGTCTATCTATCTATCTATCTATCTATCTATCTATCTATCTATCTATCTATCTATCTATCTATCTATCTATCTATCTATCTATCTATCTATCTATCTATCTATCTATCTATCTATCTATCTATCTATCTATCTATCTATCTATCTATCTATTTGTCTATCTATCTATCTATCTATCTATCTATCTATCTATCTATCTATCTATCTATCTATCTATTTGTCTATCTATCTATCTATCTATCAATCTATCTATTTATCTATCTATCTATCTATCTATCTATCTATCTATCTATCTATCTATCAATCTATCTATTTGTCTATCTATCTATCTATCTATCTATCTATCTATCTATCTATCTATCTATCAGTATATGGTTGACGAGTATACAGAATGTCCTTTCGAGGCATTGGGTGTGCTAGGTGGAGTATCCCAAGGTGTTGTTCCTATAGACTGAGTCCCCTGCGGTTTCTACCTTCACCAACCTCTCTCTCTCTCTCTCTCTCTCTCTCTCTCTCTCTCTCTCTCTCTCTCTCTCTCTCTCTCTCTCTCTCTCTCTCTCTCTCTCTCTCTCTCTCTCTCTCTCTCTCTCTCTCTCTCTCTCTTTCCTCTTTTCTCTCTCTTTATCTATCTATATATCTATCTCTATCTGTTTGTCCGTCTCACTGTCTGTCTGTCTCTATCTCTCTCTTTATCTATATATCTAGTATCTCTCTCTCTCTCTCTCTCCTCTCTCTCTCTCTCTCTCTCTCTCTCTCTCTCTCTCTCTCTCTCTCTCTCTCTCTCTCTCTCTCTCTCTCTCTCTCTCTCTCTCTCTCTTTCTGTTTCTTTTTTTAGCTACTTCGTCAAGCATTACTCCATCCTGCCTCAAGTATGCAACCGACCAAAACATATTTCCCTTTTTTTGCTCTCTCTCTCTCTCTCTCTCTCTCTCTCTCTCTTCTCTCTCTCTCTCTCTCTCTCTCCTCTCCTCTCTCTCTCTTCTCTCTCTCTCTCTCTTTTTCCTTCCTTCTTTCCATCTTTTTCCATCGGTCACTAACTAGAATATCAATATCAATTAATGGAAACACACACACACACACACACACACACACACACACACACGTACAGGAGTGAAGGACTGCCATCATCACCTCCTGCCTGCAATACAACACAAGGTCACAGTTCCTCGCCTCACATCCCGTACCTATCCTCCCCTGGGTAAACACGGGGCGGGAAAGGACACAAGCACACTGTCTCCGCCTCGCCAGGGAATCGAACCCGTGCCCTTTTAAACCCAAGGCCCGGGGGGTCGTTGTAATAAAGCGTATTTTTATTAAGTTTTATTGGTTATATATTGCCATGATAACTTTAGCACAGGAGCGCGTTTCTCCGCCAAGGCTGAACGAAAGAATATGTTATGATTTATAATAAACACAATATTAGCTGCGTTATGATACCCTGAACCTCATTTATAGTCCTTTTTTTAACACGGAAAAAAATCGTGACCCCTTCTGCTTCCTGATGATATTTGATCCCGAAGAAGGGAATACACGCTTTTCAAAATTTTCTGTTGTATTTTACATGTTAACCATATTATCAGGTAAACACGGGCACATTTTAACCAAAAGGGAATACAAACGCTTCTTCAAAATTTCTGTTG
>JACEEZ010004281.1:160000-167500 GCA_016584305.1 Chionoecetes opilio | reverse complement strand
GAGAGAGAGAGAGAGAGAGAGAGAGAGAGAGAGAGAGAGAGAGAGAGAGAGAGAGAGAGAGAGAGAGAGAGAGAGAGAGAGAGAGAGGAGAGAGAGAGAGAGAGAGAGAGAGAGAGAGAGAGAGAGAGAGAGAGAGAGAGAGAGAGAAAGGAAAGGGGTCGCGTGTCCTAAGGGTAATCAAGCTCAGGTGATTTTTTTTTCTTATATCCTTTTTTGTTTTTTTTGTTTTTCCTTCTATGTTTAAAATGTCATCGATATAAATAAAGCTAAAATAAAATAAAATCATGCCGTGGGTGGGTGAGGCACGCACGCCGGTGGCCTCATCGGCGTTTCCGCGTCACCTGATCCTCAAAACAAGAGTCTTCGCCTAAGTATTTCACGGCTGCCTCCACGCCTAAGTGCCCGAGACGCGGTGGTGAAAGGTCCTGAGCGCCGGCCACCGAGCACCGTCCTGGCAGTGTTACCAGAGCCAGTGGCGTTTCTAGCCTTTTGGGGCCCTATGCGAAATGCTGTTTGGGGGCCCTATGCGAAATGCTGTTTGGGGGCCCTATGCGAAATGCTGTTTGGGGGCCCTATGCGAAATGCTGTTGGGGGCCCTATGCGAAATGCTGTTTGGGGGCCCTATGCGAAATGCTGTTTGGGGGCCCTATGCGAAATGCTGTTTAGGGGCCCTATGCGAAATGCTGTTTGGGGGCCCTATGTGAAATGCTGTTTGGGGGCCCTATGCGAAATGCTGTTTGGGGCCCTATGTGAAATGCTGTTTGGGGGGCCTATGCGAAATGCTGTTTGGGGGCCCTATGCGAAATGCTGTTTGGGGGCCCTATGGGAAATGCTGTTTGGGGGCCTATGCGAAATGCTGTTTGGGGGCCCTATGCGAAATGCTGTTTGGGGGCCCTATGCGAAATGCTGTTTGGCGCCCTATGCGAAATGCTGTTTGGGGGCCCTATGCGAAATGCTGTTTGGGGGCCCTATGCGAAATGCTGTTTGGGGGCCCTATGCGAAATGCTGTTTGGGGGCCCTATGCGAAATGCTGTTTGGGGGCCCTATGTGAAATGCTGTTTGGGGGGCCTATGCGAAATGCTGTTTGGGGGCCCTATGCGAAATGCTGTTTGGGGGCCCTATGGGAAATGCTGTTTGGGGGCCTATGCGAAATGCTGTTTGGGGGCCCTATGCGAAATGCTGTTTGGGGGCCCTATGCGAAATGCTGTTTGGGGGCCCTATGCGAAATGCTGTTTGGGGGCCCTATGCGAAATGCTGTTTGGCGCCCTATGCGAAATGCTGTTTGGGGGCCCTATGCGAAATGCTGTTTGGGGGCCCTATGCGAAATGCTGTTTGGGGGCCCTATGCGAAATGCTGTTTGGGGGCCCTATGCGAAATGCTGTTTGGGGGGTCTATTTTGTGAAACTATGGGGGGGGGGGGATTCCAAGCCCTCTAAGGTGGTCCGGGAGCACGCCTTGAATATTTAATTAAATGCATCAATCTGGTGCACTCTAAGAGGAAAAGAGACTAGATTCTATATATAAAAAAAAGCAAATAATGGCAGCTTAGGGGCCCCTGGTGGCTTCGGGGGCCCCTTGGTGGCTTCGGGGGCCCCTTGGTGGCTTCGGGGGCCCCTAGGTGGCTTCGGGGGCCCCTTGGTGACTTCGGGGGCCCCTTGGTGGCTTCGGGGGCCCCTAGGTGGCTTCGGGGGCCCCTTGGTGGCTTCGGGGGCCCCTTGGTGGCTTCGGGGGCCCCTTGGTGGCTTCGGGGGCCCCTAGGTGGCTTCGGGGGCCCCTTGGTGGCTTCGGGGGCCCCTTGGTGGCTTCGGGGGCCCCTTGGTGGCTTCGGGGGCCCCTTGGTGGCTTCGGGGGCCCTGTGCAACCGCCTAGTTCACATTTATGTAAGAAACGGCGCTGTCCAGAGCCACGTCACGCCACGTCACGCCACGTCACGTCACGTCACGCCACGCCACGCCACGCCATGCCACGCCACGCCACGCCACGCGGCACTGTGGGGATCGGTATCTGCCTGCTCCTCCAGCATAAATTACGAAACAATAAGAAAAATACATCACACACACACATAAAAAAATATATAAAAAACTGAAACTGGTGAAACTGGCGATCGCGAGACCGACTCACGTGGACAAGACCATAGGTGAATGAAACACACACACACACGTGAACCTTAGCCATTACTATATTGATATAATGTTCATTTATTTAGGTATTTCCCTTTCTATGGTATGGTAATTATTCCTGTGTATAGCTTTTTTTTGTCCTTACTCTTACTCAACACTAATTCATTCACTTATCATTCGTCGGAGAAATGAGAAACCAAAAGGAATTAGAAAAAGATGAAGAAAATAAACAACATACATAAAAGAAGAACAGATTGAGTCAAAGAGGGTATGAAAATAAGATGGAAAAATAAGAGGAAAATAAGAGGAAAATAAGAAAAAAGAGGAAAAAAGGAGGAAAACTTAGAAAAAAGAGGAAAAAAGAGGAAAAATAAGAGGAAAACTTAGAAAAAAAGAGGAAAAATGAGGAAAAATAAGAGGAAAACTTAGAAAAAAAGAGGAAAAATGAGGAATAATAAGAGGAAAAATTAGAAGAAAAAAAGAAAACTGAGGAAAAATAGGAGGAAAAATAGAAGAGAGGAAAAATGATGAAAAATAAGAGGAAAAATTTGGAAAAATAAGAGAAAAAATGATAAAAAAAGGAAAATTAGGAAAAATAAGAGGAAAAGTTAGAAAAAAGAGGAAAAATAAGAGGAAAAATAAGAGGAAAAATTAGAAAAAGGAAAAATAAGAGGAAAAATTAGATAAAGGAGGAAAAATAAGAGGAAAAATTAGATAAAGGATGAAAAATAAGAGGAAAAATAAGAGGAAAAATTAGAAAAAGAGGAAAAATTAGATAAAGGAGGAAAAATAAGAGGAAAAATTAGAAAAAGAGGAAAAATAAGAGGAAAAATTAGATAAAGGACGAAAAATAAGAGGAAAAATTAGATAAAGGAGGAAAAATAAGAGGAAAAATAAGAGGAAAAATTAGAAAAAGAGGAAAAATAAGAGGAAAAATTAGATAAAGGACGAAAAATAAGAGGAAAAATTAGATAAAGGAGGAAAAATAAGAGGAAAAATAAGAGGAAAAATTAGAAAAAGAGGAAAAATAAGAGGAAAAATTAGATAAAGGACGAAAAATAAGAGGAAAAATTAGATAAAGGAGGAAAAATAAGAGGAAAAATAAGAGGAAAAATTAGAAAAAGGAGGAAAAATAAGAGGAAAAATAAGAGGAAAAATTAGAAGAAAAAAAAAGGAAAAAGAGGTACAAGAGAAATAAGAGGAATAATAAGAGGAAGAAAAATAAGATGCAAATAAGAAAAAAGAGGAAAAAGAGGAAAAAACGAAAATAAAAAAGAAAAGAAAAGAGGAAGAGGAAGATAAACAACATAAAGAATAGACGAAAGGATGGAGACAAAGAGGATCTGGTCTACGAAAACCTTGGGATCAGAAGAGTCTATAAGTGGACTCAATCCTTTCAAGTCAATACCAATACGGAATTAGGTAAGAAAAGTAATATATGGGTCGCTATAGTAAGGAAAGAGTCGTACACATTAATGAAATTATCGTACTTTTGACATCATTGAAATTATCGTACTTTTGACGTCATTGAAATTATCGTACTTTTGACATCATTGAAAATATCGTACTTATGACATCATTGAAATTATCGTACTTTTGACATCATTGAAATTATCGTACTTTTGACATTATTAGAAATATCGTACTTTTGACATCATTGAAAATATCGTACTTTTGACATCATTAAAGTTATCGTACTTTTGACATCATTGAAAATATCGTACTTTTGACATCATTAAAGTTATCGTACTTTTGACATCATTGAAATTATCGTACTTTTGACATCATTGAAATTATCGTACTTTTGACATCATTGAAAATATCGTACTTTTGACATCATTGAAAATATCGTACTTTTGACATCATTGAAAATATCGTACTTTTGACATCATTGAAAATATCGTACTTTTGACATCATTGAAAATATCGTACTTTTGACATCATTAAAGTTATCGTACTTTTGACATCATTGAAATTATCGTACTTTTGACATCATTGAAATTATCGTACTTTTGACATCATTGAAAATATCGTACTTTTGACATCATTGAAAGTATCGTACTTTTGACATCATTGAAAATATCGTACTTTTGACATCATTGAAATTATCGTACTTTTGACATCATTGAAATTATCGTACTTTTGACATCATTGAAATTATCGTACTTTTGACATCATTGAAATTATCGTACTTTTGACATCATTGAAATTATCGTACTTTTGACATCATTGAAAATATCGTACTTTTGACATCATTGAAATTATCGTACTTTTGACATCATTGAAAGTATCGTACTTTTGACATCATTGAAATTATCGTACTTTTGACATTATTGAAAATATCGTACTTTTGACATCATTGAAAATATCGTACTTTTGACATCATTGAAATTATCGTACTTTTGACATCATTGAAAGTATCGTACTTTTGACATCATTGAAAGTATCGTACTTTTGACATCATTGAAATTATCGTACTTTTGACATTATTGAAATTATCGTACTTTTGACATCATTGAAAATATCGTACTTTTGACACAATTGAAATTATCGTACTTTTGACATCATTGAAACTATCGTACTTTTGACATCATTGAAATGATCGTACTTTTGACATCATTGAAATTATCGTACTTTTGACATCATTGAAACTATCGTACTTTTGACATCATTGAAACTCTCGTACTTTTGACATCATTGAAACTATCGTACTTTTGACATCATTGAAACTATCGTACTTTTGACATCATTGAAATTATCGTACTTTTGACATTGAAATTATCGTACTTTTGACATCATTGAAACTATCGTACTTTTGACATCATTGAAACTATCGTACTTTTGACATCATTGAAAATATCGTACTTTTGACATCATTGAAATTATCGTACTTTTGACATCATTGAAAATATCGTACTTTTGACATCATTGAAAATATCGTACTTTTGACATCATTGAAATTATCGTACTTTTGACATCATTGAAACTATCGTACTTTTGACATCATAGAAAATATCGTTACTTTTGACATCATTGAAATTATCGTACTTTTGACATCATTGAAATTATCGTACTTTTGACATCATTGAAATTATCGTACTTTTGACATCATTGAAATTATCGTACTTTTGAAATCACTGAAAATATCGTACTTCTGACATTCATGAAATTATCGTACTTCTGACAGCATTGAAAAAAAATATGATCGTCGAAAATCCTCATCGAAAAAAAAAGGTGCAATAGGCTCATAAAAAAATCGTTGGCATATTGTAAATGAAATACTTACTAAATGGAAATAAATTAAAGGCGATATAGGCTCAAAAAAAAACCTCGTAAATGAAACACTTGGAAGAAAAAAAGCGATATAGGCTCAAAAAAAAAAAACAGTCATATTGTGGATTAAACACTTCGTAAAAAATGGCGCTATAGGCTCCAAAAAAAAAAAAAAAAAAAAATATCATTGTCATATTGTAGATTAAAACACTTCGAACAAAATGGCGATATAGGCTCAAAAAAAAAAAAAAAAAAAAAAAAAGTTGGCATATTGTAAATTAAACACTGAAAAAAAGGCGCAATAGGCTAAAAAAAAAATAATAATAAGACGTTGGTATAATTATTGTAAATCAAACACTGAAAAAAAAGGTGCTATAGGCTTAAAAAAAAAAAAAAAAGCTTGATTAGAATAGACAGAAAAATGTTGGGGAAAAAAGGCGCAATGGGCTCAAAAAAAAAAAAAAAAATCGGAGAAAGAAAAAAAAAAAAAAATTCAGTGTTCCATTTAGATCCTATATTAGTCTATTTACCTACTATAGTCTATTTTTTTTAACAAGGTGAAAATTCCGTTCTATCTCAAGGTCTCATGCTTAAAATGATGCCTGTGTTTACCTGATACTATGGTTAACTATGATAGAATGCAACTGTAATTAAGAAGTGTAGTATTTCTTCTCTGGTTAAATGCCTGTATTTACTGACTATGGTTAACTATGATAGAATGCACGTAATAGAAGAAGGTAGTTTCCCTTCTTCTGGTTAAATGAGCCTGTGTTTACTGATATGGTTAACTATGATAGAATGCAACTGTAATTAAAGAAGTGTAGTATTCCCTTCTCCTGGTTAAAATGATGCCTGTGTTTACCTGATACTATGGTTAACTATGATAAATCAACTGTAATTAAGAAGAAGCGTAGTATTCCCTTCTCCTGGTTAAAATAATGCCTGTGTTTACCTGATACTATGGTTAACTATGATAAAATGCAACTGTAATTTAGAAGAAGCGTAGTATTCCCTTCTCCTGGCATTAAATATCAGGCAGTAAGCAGCAAGGGGGCAGGATTTTGGCCTCGTTAAAAAAAATAGGCTATAATTATCCCTATAGTAAATAATTAGCATAGCAGAATGTGTGATGGAAAGTATAAAGGTTAGGAAACATATAAGCAATTTGGCAGTATTGTAGTGTGTTTTCTAGGAGTCTCACTTAGGAAGAAAATTTAGATAACCATAAAGGATATGCGTAACTGAGTCTCTCTGTCGTCTCCTCGTCTCCTCCTCTCACTTCTCCCTCCTCTCTCATCTCTCTAACTCCTAAGTCTCTCTCTCTCCTTCTCTCTCTCTCTCTCTCTCTCTCTACGACACTCTAATTTACTTTCATTTACTATCTTTTAGTAGTAATATTCTGCAAATATTAATTCTATTGTTAAGGTATTCTTTTTTTCTCTCCTCTCCTTTCATCCTCTCTTCCTAAAATCTCGTCCCTTCCTCTCTCTCATCTCAATCTTACTCTTCATCCTCATCAATTGCTCCCTCTCATTCTCTCTCTCTCTCTTCTCTCCTATATATAGAGATAGGAGGACTAATCAGGTCACACTTAAGAGCCTCTGTGACCTCCCCTTGTGCATGGTAAGTCTAGATGATGTATAATTTTAGCCCATCTTAAATAAACAAATGAAATACAAACACAGATCTGCAATGGTTACCTTGCCATCTTCTCCATCTCTCTCTTCTCTTTCTCTCTTTTCTCTCTTCTCCATTTCTTCTCCATCTCTCTCTCTACAATACAAACACACACACACATACAAACACACACCACACTCTCTCTCTCTCTTCTCTCAATTTCTCCGTGCTCCATATCCTCTTCGCATTGCTTCACTCTATCCCCTTCCGTCTTCTCTATCTCTTCTCCTCACACACACACACCACACACACACAGACACACACAAGGAACATAATAACCCTTCAATCCAACTCCACTCTCCTCTTCTCTCTTCATCTCTCTCCCTCTTCTCTTTCAATGCCTCCGTCAATATTATTCTATCTCTCTCTCTCTCATCTCTCTACATCTCTCGTCTCATCCTCCCTCTCTCTCTCTTCTCATTCACATAAC
>JACEEZ010004281.1:122500-152500 GCA_016584305.1 Chionoecetes opilio | reverse complement strand
CCTACCCCTCCTATATACCTCATCACACACACACACACACATCTGTCACTCACACACACACACCACCTAGAAAATTAGAACATATTACATGAATAAACATTTAAACATACTAAAAAACAGGAAAGACTTTTTGCAAACTCATCATGACAGAAAGGAAAGCAGTCAACCCTATCCCATACTCATTTCCCTGTCATCTCTCTCTCTCTCTCTCTCTCTCCTCTCTCTCTCTCTCTCCTCTCTCTCCTCTCTCTCTCTCTCTCTCTCTCTCTCTCTCTCTCCTCTCTCTCTCTCTCTCTCTCTCTCTCTCTCTCCTCTCTCTCTCTCTCTCTCTCTCTCTCTCTCTCTCTCTCTCTCTCTCTCTCTCTCTCTCTCTCTCTCTCTCTCTCTCTCTCTCTCTCTACACACATGTAAATCATATTATTTTTACCCTCCCTTCCCATCATATACTTAAAAACAATACATCACATTAATACATCATAACTTAAAACAGGGTAAATAGCATATATACAACAGAAATCAAACAGAATATAAACAGAAACAACGGAAAACACACTGATTTGTAGCCTTAATGATATAACTCCCTAGGGATTCATCTACCTATCATTAGAGAAGAGGAAAGGAAGGAAACTATATATAAAAACAAGGTGGATGAGGGATGGAAGAGAAAGAGGAGGAATCAATGAGGAAGAGAGGGAAGAAGAAGAGAGGTTGATTATTTTTATCATTATTATCATTATTATTTAGATTTCTATGAAGTATTTGCTTGGTCATATATATAGTTTTCTTTTTCTTCCACATTTACCTATCATTTTTTTCTCCTCACAAGTGGCAAAACACATTATTTGCACACCCATTAACCTAGCCACTCATCGATCATTTCCTCTCCTCCCATACACTAACCTAGCCACTCATCGATCATTTCCTCTTCTCCCATACACTAACCTAGCCACCCATCGATCATTTCCTCTTCTCCCATACATTAACCTAGCCACTCATCGATCATTTCCTCTTCTCCCATACACTAACCTAGCCACTCATCGATCATTTCCTCTTCTCCCATACATTAACCTAGCCACTCATCGATCATTTCCTCTTCTCCCATACACTAACCTAGCCACTCATCGATCATTTCCTCTTCTCCCATACATTAACCTAGCCACTCATCGATCATTTCCTTTCCTCCCATACACTAACCTAGCCACTCATCGATCATTTCCTCTTCTCCCATACACTAACCTAGCCACTCATCGATCATTTCCTCTTCTCCCATACATTAACCTAGCCACTCATCGATCATTTCCTTTCCTCCCATACACTAACCTAGCCACTCATCGATCATTTCCTCTTCTCCCATACATTAACCTAGCCACTCATCGATCATTTCCTCTTCTCCCATACACTAACCTAGCCACTCATCGATCATTTCCTCTTCTCCCATACATTAACCTAGCCACTCATCGATCATTTCCTCTTCTCCCATACATTAACCTAGCCACTCATCGATCACTTCCTCTTCTCCCATACACTAACCTAGCCACTCATCGATCATTTCCTCTCCTCCCATACACTAACCTAGCCACTCATCGATCATTTCCTCTTCCCCATACATTAACCTAGCCACTCATCGATCATTTCCTCTTCTCCCATACACTAACCTAGCCACTCATCGATCATTTCCTCTTCTCCCATACATTAACCTAGCCACTCATCGATCATTTCCTCTTCTCCCATACATCATAATCACCTCTCCTTCTCCTATACCCACTACACTATAAAAACAAATGAAAAAAGCATAAATAACCATAAGTAAACGCCCAAAAAACACATTTACACACTCATGAGCCTAACCACTCATTATTCTCCTTATTTTCTCTTCTCCCATACATCATAATCACCTCTCCTTCTCCTATACCCACTACACTATAAACACAAATTAAAAAACCATGAAGTACATAGATAAACGCCCAAAAAACACAATTTGCAAACTAACCTAACCACTTATCATTCTTCTTATTTCATCTCCTCTCATACATGCTAATCACCTCTCCTATTCTTATATCCATTAAATTACAGTAAGAAATTAATACCAGGTAATAAACATGATTTACCATGAATATACACCCATAAACACATAATATCCAAACTAACCTAACCCCTCATCATTCTCCTTATTTCCTCTTTTCCCAGACATTCTAACCCTGCTCTCCTTCTCCTATATATGTTATATTATAAAACAAGGTAAAAAAACCATGAATAACCATAAATAAACAGCCAAAAACACATCATTTGGAAACTCATAAACCTATCCACTCATCATTCTCCTTATTTCATCTCCTCTCATACATTCTAATCACCTCTCCTATTCTTATATCCATTAAATTACAATACGAAATGAATACCAGGTAATAAACATGAATTACCATGAATATATATACACCCAAAAACACATGACATCCAAACTAACCTAACCCCTCATCATTCTCCTTATTTCCTCTTTTCCCATGCATTAAAATCCTCCTCTCCTTCTCCTATATATGTTACATTACAAAACAAAGTAAAAAACCATGAATAACCATAAATATACACCCATAAACACATAAATATCCAAGCTAACCTAACTCCTCATCATCATTCTCCTTATTTCCTCTTTTCCCAGACATTCTAACCCTCCTCTCCTTCTCCTATATATGTTACATTACAAAACAAGGTAAAAAAACATGAAGAACCATGAATATACACCCAAAACACATAATTTGGAAACTCATGTCAGTAACCCCTGAGTCCCCAATACCTCCTCCCCCCCTTCACCAGTCCTCCCTCCCATCACCATTTCTTCCCTCCTCTCCCCACACAGCAGTGATGGCCGCCCCCAACACACACCACCACGGCAACACCACCTCCCTGGCCGAGCACTATGAGTTCATCTGCGAGTATATGGCCAGTGGCACGATACCGGTGGCCAAATACCGGAGCAAGAGGACTGGCCTGACCATCGTGTTGGCCAGAGTGGAAGGCCTGGTCAATGGCTATTTCACGCTAGGTAAGGATATATTACTAGTTTCTTACTCTTGCTAGGATATATTAACCTTTTTACTCTTATAATGTACTAATGAAAGGGAATGTCTAACCTAACTTAATTTATTGGCTAGAGATACGGTAATGTCATCTGAAACGCCGCGGCTGGAGGTACGGCAGCCGTGTTTCAGGTGATTGTGTAGAGGTACGGCAGCGGGTAAAGATGATAATACCGCATGTCCCTCATTTGATTTACTGTGTGCATTTTAGAGGCAAGGGTGGGGGTTATATCGTTTACAGGGAGTTTCGTACACAAGTTGTTTCGTACCCAAGTTTTGTTAGTTGTTTCGTACACTTATTTTGTGGGTGAAATACACGACTTTTTGGTGTACGAAACAACTTGTGTACGAACTGACTGCACGCCGTTATATCTATGTGTTTTTTATGTATGTATGAGATCAGCATCGCCCAGTAGGAGGGAAATCATGGTTCTTACTGACTTTTATTGAACATAGGGAGACATAGGGTTTAGAAAATTGAAGGTATTATTCGAGATGAACACCGAATTCACTTTGGTGGACGAAACTATATTTTTCTGGTGAGTTTTGATGTGTTTTGAATTAATCTGCTAACCGTTTCTGTCGCAAATCTTTTTTTTTTTTTTTTTTTTTTTCAATTTTTTTTTTATCATTTTGTTGCAAATTACAAAAAAAAAAAAAAGGATTTGCGACCGAAACGGTTAGCAGATTAATTCAAAACACATCAAAACTCACCAGAAAAAAATCATTTCGCCCACCAAAATTCGGTGTTCATCTGCAAATTTACCATCAGAAACCTGACTCCGTTCATTGAAAAAAAAATTACTCCTAAATTTAGTAATGCCATCTATTTATCCTTTACTTATTGATAATTCTTTTTTCTACATTAAGTTTGGTTAAATTCTTGTGTTTGTATTATCCTTGGCTTAACCTAACCTAACCTAACCAAACCAAACCTAAAGTAACGGTTTATGGAACTGTCGCCGATCGAATTCTCGCCGAAAAACCAACCAAGAACTCTCGCCGACGGTGGAACACAAGCCGACGTGGACATTTTCGGCGAGTTCTACTTGTAATAGATGAAAACTTAGAACTTGCCTCCGTAATCTAATCTACTAACTGATCAAGCTAGTACTTATATTTAATATCAGAATGCAGGGTAAATTTCCAGATGAACCTTATCTTACATAATCTATACCTAACCTAACCTTTACCGAACTATATAAAAAAAAAATTAAAAAAAAAAAAAAAAACAGAAAAAAATAACTTCGTCCATCAAAGTGAATTCGGTGTTCATCTGGAATGATACCGAATGCAGAAACACGGGTCAAAGCTAATTAATTAAATGTTTATAATGAGTACAGTAATATAAGATCAAGAACTGGAACTGTCGCCGAAAATAACACCATGCCGTTGTGAAAAATTGGAACACTCGTCGACGGTAGAGAAAATTGGAACACTCGTCGACGGTACAGAGAAAATTGGAACACTCGTCGACGGTACAGAGAAAATTGGAACACTCGTCGACGGTACCGAGAGTTCCAGATACCAAACAATCATTCCACCATAACTTTCTATCTTGCCACAATAAATAGACCTGTAAGGCTCTAAATACTATGCAAAACTGTTATAGAACATTTACCTTGAGTTGTGTAGTGTTGTGGCGGCCTCCCATGTTCTAACCTAACACTCACTAAATAAAGTCACTAGGAGTACTTGACGCCACGCACTTCTTGTTTCAAAGTCACAGATTAAATTGTCAGTGTTCAGAAAATGACCGCGCAGTCCTCGTCCATTTTACCGATAAAAATAGGAGTTTGGGAGATTAGAAGGAGACAGACGAGGGATTTGGGGATTAAAGGGGAGATTTAAAGGGATAAGGCTGAGATTTAAAGGGAAGAGGCAAGTATTTAAAGGGAATGACACTAGTTTAAAGGGTAAAGGCTGAAATTTAAAGGGATAAGGGTGACATTTAATGGAAGAGGCACGTGTTTAAAAGGAATGACACTGATTTAAAGGGAAAATGCTGAGATTTAAAGGGATAAAGCTTAGAGTGGGAGTTTAAGGGAATATTCGCGTATTTAAAGGGATACGGGTGAGATTTAAAGGGATAGGGGTGAGATTTAAAGGGACAAGGTTTAGAGTGGGAGGTTTAAAGGGAAGGGGGACATATTTAAAGGTAAGATTAACGTATTTAAAGGGATAAAGGCTGATCTTTAAAGGGATAAGGCTTAGAATGGGAACTTTAAAGGGACGGGGCACATATTTAAAGGTAAGAAGCTGAGATTTAAAGGAAAGAGGCTGAGATTTCAAGGACACGGCGGGAAGGTTGTCAGTCACTCGTCACTTAACACGTAAAGAAATAACCTTTATTTCGACCCGTATTTAAGGGGTTGTATATCGGTGCTATGTAAAGCCTGCTAGATTACCCCTTGAGGCCTAGAACGTAATTTCCATTGTAATTTGGGTACCATTAGACGTTTTTTATTGAATATAAGCAATATTTTATCGATATGATTTGTTTAGTATCCTTGTCCATTACCTAATTTCGTATAGGCAGTCACTTTTCGAAATTTTATGGCTAACAACAGATGATTTTATATAGGGGTCGGACTAAACACAGCAAACTACCGCAAACCACTGAAACTCCCTCACATTGCATGCAAATTAATAGCAAAACATTAATAACTTTCAGCAAACTAACCACAAACCACCAAAAACTACCACAAACCACCAAAAACTACCTCAAACCACTGAAACTCATATTACATGCAAGTTTTTGGTGGTTTGTGGTAGTTTTTGGAGGTTTGTGGTTAGTTTGCTGAAAGATATTAATGTTTTGCTATTGATTTGCATGCAACGTGAGGGAGTTTCAGTGGTTTGTGGGGGATTTGCTGGTGGTTTGCGGTGGTTTGCTGGTGGTTTGCTGGTGGTTTGCTGGTGATTTGCGGTGGTTTGCTGGTGGTTTGCGGTGGTTTGCTGGTGGTTTGCGGTAGTCTGCGGTGGTTTGCGATAGTTTGCGGTAGTTTGCTGGTGGTTTGCGGTGGTTTGCTGGTGGTTTGCGGTAGTTTGCGGTAGTTTGCGGTGTTTAGTCCGACCGTTATATAGCAAAGGAAAGATCTGGGCGTGAAGAGGTTAATTCATGGGTGGTGGCGTATGCAGTCTTATTTATGTATGGGTGTGTGACAAATGCCTTTTTTTATTACTATATTGTCCAACAGCATTCCATAAGGCCATTGCTGTTTCCTGTCGTGTTGTTTTGGTTTTTGGCGGGTGGGTCAAGGCTAGCTATTTTTTTTATTATTAATATTTGTATGGGCGTGGGATAACTAGTGGAGATTGAAAATGATGCATGTAATATTTATTTTCTTATTATAGCCATGTATTATTGTTTTCCTTATGCCTACTTATCAATATTTTAGCCTTTTTTCCTTGTATGTATATTGAGATAAGCGTAGTAGGGTAGAGCGGGGCAGGTTGCATCGAGGGTAGGTTGCATCATTGCCTCTAACTCGCATGTTATCACACGTACATCATCTTAATACTACTACTACTACTACTACTACTACTACTACTACTACTACTACTACTACTACTACTACTACTATAAACTACTACTACTACTACTACTACTACTACTATAAACTACTACTACTACTACTACTACTACTACTACTACTATAAACTACTACTACTACTACTACTACTATAAACTACTACTACTACAACTACAACAATAATAATAATAAAAAAAGTTAAGGCGAGTTAGAGGCAATGATGCAACCTGCCCCTCGATGCAACCTGCCCCGCTCTCCCCTATTATAATCAGTTAAGAGTTACATATACCAAAATTAATACACTAATGCCTCTATGTGAGTTAAAATATAGGTATGCAGACGATGTATAGTAATATTAACGTGAATATAAAGTGGTATTTGATCAATATACCACAAGCATTTAACTAAAGTCACACACAACATCCTTTTAACCCCTTGACCCATAGCGTAATTGTAATCTGACCACCATTAGACGATTTTTAATGAATATAAGCAATGTTTTTATAGATATGACCTGTTTAGTATCCTTGTCGACTAACTAATTTGGTATATTAAGTGACTTTTCGTTATTTTAGGGCTAACAACATACATTTTTTTATAGCAAAGGAAAGATCTGGGCGTGAAGGGGTTAAGAGAGAGAGAGAGAGAGAGAGAGAGAGAGAGAGAGAGAGAGAGAGAGTGAGAGAGAGAGAGAGAGAGAGAGAGAGAGCGAGCAAAGGAAAGATCTGGGCGTGAAGGGGTTAACTAAGAAATATGTGGAAATGTACGATTTTTATAACAAGTGATGAGAATATAAACATAATGAGGCAATAACAGAATATTTCACTCACCACAACATGAAAGAAAAGGAAGAAAGAAACCATAGGAGTTTAGTAAGGAAGCTTTGAAGTTTTAAGAGGTGGTTAGACAGCTTTATGGATGGGGATGAAAGGTGGATGTAGGTAGTGTTAAGTAACAGGAACTACCACGTGTAGGTCTCAGCCTCTTGTAGCTTCCTTATTTTCTTAACTAGAAAGAAACCATAGGAGTTTAGTAAGGAAGCTTTGAAGTTTTAAGAGGTGGTTAGACAGCTTTATGGATGGGGATAAAGGTGGATGTAGGTAGTGTTAAGTAACAGGAACTACCACGTGTAGGTCTCGGCCTCTTGTAGCTTCCTTATTTTCTGAACTATGTTCTTATAGGAATAGAATAGCACTAGCATTAGCATAGCATGACATCGCATAGCATAGGTAAAGGTAAAGATGTATAGCATAACATAGCATACCTGCCCAGAAAACTGATATTCCCATACCATGCCACTATTAACTCCCTGTAACCCAAACAGATTAATCGTTTACTTCAGAAGTGTTACAAATAATTCTATTAGGTATTGAAATATTTTGGGGCTAAGATTATTAGTTAGAATATTAGTTCAGTAAGTTTTAGTTTGAAATATTATTAGAAATTTAGAGGTAATAGTTCAGAGTTAGTTTTTCGTTAGTTTTAGTTTGAAGAGGTATTAGTTCAGTTCGTTTTTCGTTAGTTTTAGTTTGAAGAGGTATTAGAAATTTAGAGGTATTAGTTCAGAGTTAGTTTTTAGCTACACCTTTTCACTCTCAAATTAAAACAACTGAATATCAAATAAAAACAACTTAACTTCAAATTAATTTTGAAAACTCATAATTAAAAATTTTTTGGCACCCAAAATTATTTGGCACTCAAAAATGTTTAGCACTCAAAATGTTTTAGCACTCTTGAGGAGTAGTCTTATAAGCCGTAAAATACGGTAATAGGTTAACTTTCCCCCCACGAAGGAAAAATAGGTAATAGGTTAACTTTCCCCCCACGAATGAATGATTGATAATAGGTTAAGGTTTTTTTTTCCTGTATGCCTTCTTTTGAAAATAAAATTATTATTATTATTTTTATTATAATTATTATTATTTCCGGCCCGCAGCAACGGAGGCTCATGATGACGATGGCCTCCCGCACACCCTGGAGCACCTGGTGTTCCTTGGCAGCGAGGAGTACCCCTACAAGGGCATCCTGGACCTCCTGGCCAACCGCTGCCTTGCATCCGGCACCAACGCATGGACAGGTGGGGCACTGGGCCGGGTTTTTTGTGTTTTTGATTTTGGCCACCCCAGGTTTTTCTTTTTTTGATTTTGGCCACCCCGGGTTTTTGTGTTTTTTATTTTGGCCACCCCGGGTTTTTCTCTTTCATTTTGGCCACCCCGGGTTTTTTATTTTTTTATTTTGGCCACCCCGGGTTTTTGTGTTTTTTATTTTGGCCACCCCGGGTTTCTCTTTTTCATTTTGGCCACCCCGGGTTTTGTGCCTTTTTGATTTTGGCCACCCCGGGTTTTTGTGTCTTTTTTATTTTGGCCAATATAGAACCATAGATATTAAATACAGTAAAACCATAGGGCCGGGTTTTTGGGTAACCGGGCATTTTGGCTGTTAGATAAGATGAGTTTAGGGTATGCAATATTATGTTACGTTAGGCCGAGGTTAGGTTAGGTATTTTCAGAGACCTAGGATTAGTGGGATGTTTAGATTTTAGCCTAGGCCTACTACATTCGGTTTTTATACTTGTTGTATTTAGGCCACCCCTGCTGCTCTTCTTCTTCTTCTTCTTCTTCTTTTTCTTCTTCTTCTTCTTCTTCTTGCTGTTTAATGTCAGTTTATTCCCGTATTATTTGATGAGGTTAGGCGGCCATGACCCTTCCTTTCCCCCTGTCACCCTGCCTGATGATCCTTCCTTTCCCCCTGTCACCCTGCCTGATGACTCTTCCTTTCCTCCTGTCACCCTGCCTGATGACCCTTCCTTTCCTCCTGTCACCCTGCCTGATGACCCTTCCTTTCCTCCTGTCACCCTGCCTGATGATCCTTCCTTTCCCCCTGTCACCCTGCCTGATGACCCTTCCTTTCCCCCTGTCACCCTGCCTGATGATCCTTCCTTTCCCCCTGTCACCCTGCCTGATGACCCTTCCTTTCCTCCTGTCACCCTGCCTGATGACCCTTCCTTTCCTCCTGTCACCCTGCCTGATGACCCTTCCTTTCCTCCTGTCACCCTGCCTGATGACCCTTCCTTTCCTCCTGTCACCCTGCCTGATGATCCTTCCTTTCCCCCTGTCACCCTGCCTGATGACCCTTCCTTTCCTCCTGTCACCCTGCCTGATGACCCTTCCTTTCCCCCTGTCACCCTGCCTGATGATCCTTCCTTTCCCCTGTCACCCTGCCTGATGACCCTTCCTTTCCCCCTGTCACCCTGCCTGATGACCCTTCCTTTCCTCCTGTCACCCTGCCTGATGACCCTTCCTTTCCTCCTGTCACCCTGCCTGATGATCCTTCCTTTCCCCCTGTCACCCTGCCTGATGACTCTTCCTTTCCTCCTGTCACCCTGCCTGATGACCCTTCCTTTCCTCCTGTCACCCTGCCTGATGACCCTTTCTTTCCTCCTGTCACCCTGCCTGATGATCCTTCCTTTCCCCCTGTCACCCTGCCTGATGACCCTTCCTTTCCTCCTGTCACCCTGCCTGATGACCCTTCCTTTCCTCCTGTCACCCTGCCTGATGACCCTTCCTTTCCTCCTGTCACCCTGCCTGATGACCCTTCCTTTCCTCCTGTCACCCTGCCTGATGACCCTTCCTTTCCTCCTGTCACCCTGCCTGATGACCCTTCCTTTCCTCCTGTCACCCTGCCTGATGACCCTTCCTTTCCCCTGTCACCCTGCCTGATGACCCTTCCTTTCCTCCTGTCACCCTGCCTGATGACCCTTCCTTTCCTCTGTCACCCTGCCTGATGATCCTTCCTTTCCCCCTGTCACCCTGCCTGATGACCCTTCCTTTCCTCCTGTCACCCTGCCTGATGACCCTTCCTTTCCTCCTGTCACCCTGCCTGATGACCCTTCCTTTCCTCCTGTCACCCTGCCTGATGACCCTTCCTGTCACCCTGCCTGATGACCCTTTCTTTCCTCCTGTCACCCTGCCTGATGACCCTTCCTGTCACCCTGCCTGATGACCCTTCCTTTCCTCCTATCACCCTGCCTGATGACCCTTCCTTTCCTCCTGTCACCCTGCCTGATGACCCTTCCTTTCCTCCTGTCACCCTGCCTGATGACCCTTCCTGTCACCCTGCCTGATGACCCTTCCTGTCACCCTGCCTGATGACCCTTCCTTTCCTCCTGTCACCCTGCCTGATGCCCTTCCTTTCCCCCTGTCACCCTGCCTGATGACCCTTCCTGTCCTCCTGTCACCCTGCCTGATGACTCTTCCTTTCCCCTGTCACCCTGCCTGATGACCCTTCCTTTCCCCCTGTCACCCTGCCTGATGACCCTTCCTTTCCCCTGTCACCCTGCCTGATGACCCTTCCTTTCCTCCTGTCACCCTGCCTGATGACCCTTCCTTTCCTCCTGTCACCCTGCCTGATGACCCTTCCTTTCCTCCTGTCACCCTGCCTGATGACCCTTCCTTTCCTCCTGTCACCCTGCCTGATGACCCTTCCTTTCCCCTGTCACCCTGCCTAGGTTACAGACGAGGAATCTGACTTTAAACAATGATGATATGTGTGTGTGTTAAGACTTACCCCTTATTTCCTCCTCCTGTTCCTGCTGCTGCTGCTGTTGGCCTGCACAGACACGGACCACACAGCCTACACAGTGCAGACAGCAGGCAGTGAAGGCTTCCTCAACCTGCTGCCCATCTACCTGGACCACCTCCTCTACCCCACCCTCACGGTAACCACAGCCATACCCGGGACAAGGCTCATAGTGATAGTCATGTTGCCTTATAGTACAACATACTAGCTGCAACATACAAAATATGTTCCATATTGTAGGATGTGCCTGAACTAAGTCAATCAGTAAGCTTTCCATCTCGTCTGTCCAGTCAGCAGGCGTGTAGATGTCTTCTTGAGAGTTTTAGAAGAAAATTATCTTGCAATAAATAATATAGTCATCCACTAATTTCGGTCCTTTATAACAGAAAACGTTTTTGCTCACTCAAAATGACGAGCAAAAATAGCTTCACTGAGCAGAAAAGTGCCCGTGTAATAGCCGCTTAATACTATGCTTTCATCATCACTGGATTTACCTCACGCCCTTATCTCGTACAGGAACTATCACGTGTAGGTCTCATAGCCTCTTGTAGCTTCCTTATTTTCTTATGTTCTTATGTTTTGATCTCCTCCCCCAGGACTCAGGGTTCATCACGGAGGTTTACCACATCACCGAGGAGGGCGAGGACGCGGGTGTGGTGTACTCGGAGATGCAGGGACGGGAGAACACCGACAGCGACCGCACCCTCCGAGCCCTGCTGCGCGCCATGTACCCGGAAGGCAGTGGCTATCGCTCCGAGACTGGCGGCATTATGGAGAACCTGCGAGAGAGCACCACAAACAAGAAGGTGAGACGTGAAGGCAACACAACTGCATATAACACAAATTATATTGAGTAGAATATTGGTACTCCAGTAAAACCTCTCGTATTCGGACCCTCATTATTCGGACTTTGACATTATTCGGACCTTCTTTTTTTTTTTTTTTTTTTAGGGGTCGAAATTTCCTAGCTATATATATATACACCTAAATTTTTTTTCTTTTTCTTTTTTTTAGTGGACGAAATTTCCTAGCTATATATATATATATATTATATATATAGCTATACACCTAGAATTTTTTTTTTTTTTTTTTTTTACATATCCCCCCCATTATTCGGATCCTTGCATTACTCGGACCACTCCTTGGCCCAATTAGTCCCAATATGAGAGGGTTTACTGTACATACATAAGAAAATAAGGAAGCTCAAATTTTGTTCTATTGTCTCCAGTATCCTAAAACCAGAAGGTGAGATTTTAAGGCAACACATCTGATTATACAGAGAGTAGATTATTAAGTTTTGTTTATTATATTGTTTACGTATTATTTTTGTTTATCGCTATCATTAATTTCCCTTGATTGATTTAATGCCAAAAAAGGAGAAATGTGCCAGGCAATCATTTCCCTTGATTTATACTTTTAATTAAAGATAACTAAATGATGTATTGTAAAAGGTAAGAAAAACCTGCGATAGAGCACCACAAACCAGAAGGCGAGACTAGAAACCACATCTGATTGTATATTAATACCAGTAAGACGCCTTAATCAGCGAGGGACGAGCGAGGCCGTAGAAACCCGCCACACGTGCGGCGTCACCCGGAGTTTGACCTGTGTGACATTGCTAGGTGTGTGGTCTCAAACCACACACCAAATTTCAACTTAGTCGGTACAGCCGTTTTTCAGCTATAGCAAGATAACGTTGTCTGACACCCCTCACGCGGCACGCGCCACGCTGACCCCTCACGTGAGACAAAACATGTCAAGCACAAATAGGGATTGAATGGGGCTATCAGATGGCCAAGACCGCTTGTCAATCGGAAGCGGGATTCCAAAGATATAAGCTCCTGAAAAGCGTGATGCTCGGTCGGGTCGGGTCGGCCGCTTATCCCGGAAAAATCCCGTATCAGTGAGGACTCACAAGCGCTTCACACTCGCTCGTAAATAGTAATAATGAGATGAGAGATTTTAAGGCAGCTCAGCAGATTATATTGAGTAGAATATAGGAACATCAGAAAATTAGGAAGCTCAAGTTTTGTTGTATTGTCTCCGCTATCCTTAATTTCCCACGATTTATACCGATTTATACCTTAAGGATGACTAAATTTTGTATATTGAAAGCTAAGAGCATCCTCAAACCCTAAGGTGAGACATGAAGGCAAGCTGATTGTATGGAGTTAGTTTTGTTCTATCATCTCCCCTATCATTCATTTCCCTTGATTTACACCTTAAGGATGACTAAATTTTGTATATTGAAAGCTAAGAGAATCCTCAAACCTAAAGTGAGACATGAAGGCAAGCTGATTGTATAGAGTAGAATATTAAGTTTTGTTCCATCATCTCCCCTATCATTCATTTCCCTTGATTTACACCTTAAGGATGACTAAATTTCGTATTGTGGAAGGTAAGAAAAACTGCGAGAGAGCCCCTCAAACCAGAAGATGAGATTTTAAGGCAACACCAGCAGATTGAGTAGATCATCTTGTCCCTTTAATCTATAACACAGCCACAACACTGTACATCAAATGACTGGAAACAAATAATGAGACCAACCAGATTTTTTTTGGTTTCTGTTCTACCTTCCACAATGCTCTTAAGTAACCTGGCAATCCTTGACGTGTAAATCAAAGGAAATAAATGATATGGGAGATAGCCTAAGTAGGGATTAAAACAAGGAGGAATTGTACCATCTTCCCACCGACATAAACAGGGATTAAAACAAGGACGAGTTGCATAAATAGGGATTAAAACAAGGACGAGTTGCATAAATAGGGATTAATACAAGGACGAATTGCATAAATAGGGATTAAAACAAGGACGAGTTGCATAAATAGGGATTAAAACACTAACGAATTGCATAAATAGGGATTAAAACACGAACGAATTGCATAAATAGGGATTAAAACAAGGACGAATTGCATAAATAGGGATTAAAACAAGGACGAATTGCATAAATAGGGATTAAAACAAGGACGAATTGCATAAATAGGGATTAAAACAAGGACGAATTGCATAAATAGGGATTAAAACACGAACGAATTGCATAAATAGGGATTAAAACAAGGACGAATTGCATAAATAGGGATTAAAACACGGACGAATTGCATAAATAGGGATTAAAACACGGACGAATTGCATAAATAGGGATTAAAACACGGACGAATTGCATAAATAGGGATTAAAACAAGGACGAATTGCATAAATAGGGATTAAAACAAGGACGAATTGCATAAATAGGGATTAAAACAAGGACGAATTGCATAAATAGGGATTAAAACAAGGACGAATTGCATAAATAGGGATTAAAACAAGGACGAATTGCATAAATAGGGATTAAAACAAGGACGAATTGCATAAATAGGGATTAAAACAAGGACGAATTACATAAATAGGGATTAAAACAAGGACGAGTTGCATAAATAGGGATTAAAACACGCACGAATTGCATAAATAGGGATTAAAACAAGGACGAATTGCATAAATAGGGATTAAAACAAGGACGAATTGCATAAATAGGGATTAAAACAAGGACGAATTGCATAAATAGGGATTAAAACAAGGACGCATTGCATAAACAGGGATTAAAACAAGGACGAATTGCATAAATAGGGATTAAAACAAGGACGCATTGCATAAACAGGGATTAAAACAAGGACGAATTGCATAAATAGGGATTAAAACAAGGACGAATTGCATAAATAGGGATTAAAACAAGGACGAATTGCATAAATAGGGATTAAAACAAGGACGAATTGCATAAACAGGGATTAAAACAAGGACGAATTGTAACATCTTTCCACCGACAGATCCGCGACTACCACCGAGCGTTCTACCGGCCCGAGAACCTGCACATGATCATCACAGGCATGGTGGGTCCCGAGCAGGTCTTCAAGGCGCTGGAACCCATGGAACAGAAGATCATGTCCAAGGTGAGTGCTGCTGGTGCTATAATACTACGAAGGAATGTATAGAAGAAAAGAAAGGATGAGAAAACATGAAAGTAGAGATACGTATTTGAAGGCAGAAAGAAAACAACACACACACACATATACATACATACATACATACATACATACATACATACATACATACATACATACATACATACATACATACATACATACATACATACATACATACATACATACATACATACATACACACACACACATATACCGAAGCACGCACTTCCCCTAACACTAAGGATGAAGCATAAAATATTGATATGGAGACGGAGCCATACGAGTGTAGCTCAGGCCCTGTAAAGTACAACTAGATGAATACAACTACGTATAGTCTGTTTATTTTAAAGAGGTGAAAAATCCTGATCCCTTGCTGCTTAGTGACTGATATTTGATGCCAGGAGAAGGGAATACTACGCTTCTTCTAAATTTCAGTTGTATTTTATCATAGTTAACCATAGTATCAGGTAAACATAGGCATCATTTTAAGCATGAGACCTTATGATAGAGTGGAATTTGAAGAAGTGTAGTATTCCCTTCTCCTGGCATCAAATATCAGTCAGTAAGCAGCAAGGGGTCAGGATTCTTTGCCTTGTTAAAAAAAATACTCTAGATATATACCCTCACCCCCCCCCCCTTCCTTGGCCTGCAGGGTGACCGCGGGCCCTACACCCGGCCGTGGCAGAGTCCGGTGGCCCCCCTGACGGCCTCGGTGGACGAGTTGGTGATGTACCCGAGTGACTCCGAGGACACTGGCCTGGTGCTGGTGGCCTGGCGGGGACCCTCGGCCGTGGAGGACATATCAGAGTGAGTGGCTCTCTCTCTCTCTCTCTTACATGATATCCAACACCTTTTTCCCTTCCTTCCTTCCTTCCTTCCTTCTTTCTTCCTTTCTCTCTCTCAATATCCAACACCTTTTCCCTTCCTTCCCTCCTTCCTTCCTTCCTTCCTTCTTTCCTTCCTTCTTCCCTTTTCTCTCTCAATATCCAACACCTTTTCCCTTCCTTCCCTCCTTCCTTCCTTCCTTCCTTCCTTCCTTCTTTCTTCCTTTCTCTCTCTCAATATCCAACCCCTTTCCTCTCCTTTTCCTTCCTTCCTTCCCTCCTTCTTCTTCCTTCTTTGTTTACTTCATAAGGGACTGGTCAAGGGGAGGAAGATAGAACAATATATAATGTTCAAAAGTTTGCTTATTACCAGGAATTGCAAATACTGTAAAATAAATCCAAATGTACCCAGGGCCTTCCTCACACCTAAAATTATCTAGCCTCCTATAAAATTATCTAGCCACTTATAAAATTATCTAGCCTCCTATAAAATTATCTAGCCTCTTATAAAATTATCTAGCCTCTTATAAAATTATCTAGCCTCCTATAAAATTATCTAGCCTCTTATAAAATTATCTAGCCTCCTATAAAATTATCTAGCCTCCTATAAAATTATCTAGCCTCTTATAAAATTATCTAGCCTCCTATAAAATTATCTATCCTCTTATAAAATTATCTAGCCTCTTATAAAATGATCTAGCCTCCTATAAAATTATCTAGCCTCTTATAAAATTATCTAGCCTCCCATAAAAATATCTAGCCTCCTATAAAATGATCTAGCCTCCTATAAAATTATCTAGCCTCCTATAAAATTATCTAGCCTCCTATAAAATTATCTAGCCTCCTATAAAATGATCTAGCCTCCCATAAAATGATCTAGCCTCCTATAAAATGATCTAGTCTCCTATAAAATTATCTGGCCTCCTTTAAAATTATCTAGCCTCCTATAAAATTATCTAGCCTCCTATAAAAGTATCTAGCCTCCTATAAAACTATCTAGCCTCCCATAAAATTATCTAGCCTCTTATAAAATTATCTAGCCTCCTATAAAATTATCTAGCCTCCTATAAAATTATCTAGCCTCCCATAAAATTATCTAGCCTCCTATAAAATTATCTAGCCTCCTATAAAATTATCTAGCCTCCTATAAAATTATCTAGCCTCCCATAAAATTATCTGGCCTCCCATAAAATTATCTAGCCTCCTATAAAATTATCTAGCCTCCTATAAAATTATCTAGCCTCCTATAAAATTATCTAGCCTCCTATAAAATTATCTAGCCTCCTATAAAATTATCTAGCCTCCCATAAAATTATCTAGCCTCCCATAAAATTATCTAGCCTCTTATAAAATTATCTAGCCTCCTATAAAATTATCTAGCCTCCCATAAAATTATCTAGCCTCCTATAAAATTATCTAGCCTCTTATAAAATTATCTAGCCTCTTATAAAATTATCTAGCCTCCCATAAAATTATCTAGCCTCCCATAAAATTATCTAGCCTCCCATAAAATTATCTAGCCTCCCATAAAATTATCTAGCCTCCTATAAAATGATCTAGCCTCCCATAAAATTATCTAGCCTCCCATAAAATTATCTAGCCTCTTATAAAATTATCTAGCCTCCTATAAAATTATCTAGCCTCCTATAAAATTATCTAGCCTCCCATAAAATTATCTAGCCTCCCATAAAATTATCTAGCCTCCTATAAAATTATCTAGCCTCCTATAAAATTATCTAGCCTCCTATAAAATTATCTAGTCTCCTATAAAATTATCTAGCCTCCTATAAAATTATCTAGCCTCCTATAAAATGATCTAGCCTCCTATAAAATTATCTAGCCTCCTATAAAATGATCTAGCCTCCTATAAAATTATCTAGCCTCCCATAAAATTATCTAGCCTCCTATAAAATTATCTAGCCTCCTATAAAATTATCTAGCCTCCTATAAAATGATCTAGCCTCTTATAAAATTATCTAGCCTCCTATAAAATTATCTAGCCTCCTATAAAATTATCTAGCCTCCTATAAAATTATCTAGCCTCCTATAAAATTATCTAGCCTCTTATAAAATTATCTAGCCTCCTATAAAATTATCTAGCCTCCTATAAAATTATCTAGCCTCCTATAAAATTATCTAGCCTCCTATAAAATTATCTAGCCTCCTATAAAATTATCTAGCCTCTTATAAAATTATCTAGCCTCCTATAAAACTATCTAGCCTCCCATAAAATGATCTAGCCTCCCATAAAATTATCTAGCCTCCCATAAAATTATCTAGCCTCTTATAAAATTATCTAGCCTCCTATAAAACTATCTAGCCTCCCATAAAATTATCTAGCCTCCTATAAAATTATCTAGCCTCCTATAAAATTATCTAGCCTCCCATAAAATTATCTAGCCTCTTATAAAATTATCTAGCCTCTTATAAAATGATCTAGCCTCCTATAAAATGATCTAGCCTCTTATAAAATTATCTAGCCTCCTATAAAATTATCTAGCCTCCTATAAAATTATCTAGCCTCCTATAAAATTATCTAGCCTCCTATAAAATTATCTAGCCTCCTATAAAATTATCTAGCCTCCTATAAAATTATCTAGCCTCCTATAAAATTATCTAGCCTCCTATAAAATTATCTAGCCTCCTATAAAATTATCTAGCCTCCTATAAAATTATCTAGCCTCCTATAAAATTATCTAGCCTCCTATAAAATTATCTAGCCTCCTATAAAATTATCTAGCCTCCTATAAAATTATCTAGCCTCCTATAAAATTATCTAGCCTCCTATAAAATTATCTAGCCTCCTATAAAATTATCTAGCCTCCTATAAAATTATCTAGCCTCCTATAAAATTATCTAGCCTCCCATAAAATTATCTAGCCTCCCATAAAACTATCTAGCCTCCCATAAAATGATCTAGCCTCCTATAAAATTATCTAGCCTCCTATAAAATTATCTAGCCTCCTATAAAATTGTCTAGCCTCTTATAAAATTATCTAGCCTCCCATAAAATTATCTAGCCTCCTATAAAATTATCTAGCCTCCTATAAATGTCTCCCGGGCCTTGCTAACACCTCTTACTCCCCCTACAGACTCCTGAGCATGTCTGTGTTGATGGAGTACCTCACCCACTCCTCCATCTCGCCACTCCCCAAGATCTTCGTGGAGGTGGATGATCCGCTAGCCAGTGGTGTGAGTATGCCTTGTGATGTGTTGTGTCTCTCCTATGCATCATTGTCGCCTGGCTGCTGAACATTCTATGCTTGTATTAGTATTAGTGAGTATAAAGTCACTAATACTAACCTGAACCAAATTAGCCGCTGTGACGTTTCTCTGGCTTTAAATCGCTGGGATGATGGCCTCTCCACCCTTTATACCTCCATGTCGCTGGGATGATGGCCTCTCCACCCTTTATACCTCCATGTCGCTGGGATGATGGCCTCTCCACCCTTTATACCTCCATGTCGCTGGGATGATGGCCTCTCCACCCTTTATACCTCCATGTCGCTGGGATGATGGCCTCTCCACCCTTTATACCTCCATGTCGCTGGATGATGGCCTCTCCACCCTTTATACCTCCATGGTCTAACCTCATAAGATATGGGAAAATATGACGTTAAACAGAAAGCTGATGATGATAATGGTGTTCCTTCTATATGCTCTCTTCTATAGCATCTTCTCTTCCCTCTATATGTTTTAGCGACACTTTCTTTTCTCAATCTGTTATAATAAACAATGCTGTTCCTTCCCTCCACAGGTCCACCACAGTTGCTTTGAGAACTCCGTGTCCACCTGTTACTTTGGGTTCTACGGCGTTCCCAAGGACAAGGTGAACAGCGTCAGTCCCCTCCTGATGGGCACCCTCAGCAAGATCGGCGCCGGGGAGATGCCTATTGACATGGAGACTATGAAGGACATCCTCACCAACCTGGTACTGCTTCAGGACTCCAGCCTCGAGACACTGCCACACGACACCATCGCCAACAGTGCCATTGGTGACGTCCTGTACGGGAGGACCTGCGGCCACGTGAGTCCTGCAACTGAGGTCCTTTTGAGGGGCTGGATTATTCTTGTCTTAAGGCCCCCATCCACGGTGCGATCTGGTCGTACGACCATCGGACAGATCTGGTTGGATCCAACCAGATTGGATCGTGAGTGGGGTGATTTTGGTCTGTCTGACGGACTGACAGCTGGTCGGATGCGACCAAGCAGTGTTTGGTTTTTAGATCCGACAGATCATCCGGTTCAGACCGGATCGCACCGTGAGTGTGCTGATCGTGAGGCCAACCGTCAGTTTCGCCACTGACAGCGTCGCGAGAGGATTACCAAGATTAATTGTTTCTTTGATGACAAGCACTTTTGGACAGAATTCATCCAATTATATAGAAACTGAGTGTTTGTGGGAAATAAAAAGCAAAAAGTAAATGGATAAATATAAGAAAAATGCAGCTTATGAAGTATTGGTAGAGAAACTCAAGGAGCGGGACAGTGAGCGACAGTGAGTTGAAACAGTAAAAAAAAAAAAAAACAATATGAGAAGTGTGTTCCGGAAATATATTAAGAAAATAACTGCCTCTATGAAATTTGGTGCGAGCGCGGATGTTGTTTACGCTCCTCAGTTGTGGTATCAGATTCCATCAAAAGTGATTCGATCCTCGTTGCATAGACCCATCATGGGAACCGCTCTCCACCGTTTCTATCACCAACTGAATTGATCCTGAGGTGCGGTCGGATCGTTAGTGGGTGGTAGGATATCCATCGGATCAGGTCTGTCGGATCAGATCGTACGACCAATCGTACCGTGGATGGGGGCCTTTAGGGATGTCATGTCTTTTTTACTATGGAACCTTTACCGTTAACAATGCCATAGTCGCCAGGCGCCATATATTATGAATTTAGTTGGCATCACTACAAGCTTGTGTGTGCCACTGAAGACAGGTACATAATATCAGGCGCCTAGAATTGAAACGGCACAAGCGCCACTTTTAAAACACTGAGAAAAACGCGCTTAAAGTTTAATCTAAGAAAATCAAGATATGAAACGGCACAAGCGCCACTTTTAAAACACTGAGAAAAACGCGCTTAAAGTTTAATCTAAGAAAATCAAGATATGAAACGGCACAAGCGCCACTTTTTATCAATGAAAAAAATGCACCTAAAGTGTTTTCAAAGTAAATCAGCAACAAATGAAGATATTAGATTATACTTTAAGCGCGTTTTTCTCAGTTTTTTAAAAGTGGCGCTCGTGCCGTTTCAATTCTAGGCGCCTGATATAAACTACTGTGCATGCCTCTTTAGACGTTCAGTTACACATACAAGTCTGTAGTGATGCTAAAATGTGTAATATATGGCGCCTGGCAACTATAGTGTTATTAACGGTAGTATAAACAAGCAAACTTTTACCAACTGATTTAATCTCCGATCTATAATGTTCTTGCTGGAATTTCCCTACATCTTATCCTCAGTATATTATTAACCTGCCCTAGTACAGGTTGAAGTTCCCAAACTTGGCATCCCAAGACTCGGCAACACCCAAAACTCGGCTATGGTTCCGGATTTTCCAAAACACGGCAGAACACCCAAAACCCGGCGCGTAGTTGCCGGGTCGGCCGCTGGGTGCCACACTAGGCCGCTTGGTTTCTCCCGCCGATTTGTTTGTTGTTATTGTTCAGTGGTGTTGTGACTGTAGAGTTGTGTACACTGTTATTTTGTGTACTTCTACAGGTCTGTTATTGGTATTATGGCTCCCAAACCATTTTTTTCCCCTTAATATATCTACGTTATAAAAGTCGGAAAATTCCATTACTCGGCTCGGCGCTGGTCCCGAGGTTGCCGAGTTTGGGAACTTCAACCTGTAATAAATTTACAATGTGGATTCACCTTCACTCTCTTTGTTTACCCAGCTGGACTCTCGCCTCAACAAGAAGTCCTGGTACGAGTCATTGCTGCGCCAGACGTCGTGCCAATACTGGACGGACCTGGTGTGTAAATACTTCCTGGAGGGCCCCTCGGTGACGGTGCGCGGCGTCCCCTCCATGGCGGAGTCCCGGCGCCTGGAGGAGGAGGAGAAGCGCAGGGTGGAGGCGCGGAAGGAGGAGCTGGGCGAGGAGGGACTCAAGATGTGGAAGGAGAAAGTGGAGAAGGCGAAGGAGACGAATGAGGTGAGTGGAAAAAAGGCAAAGTGGAAGAGGAAGGGGAAATGAGTGGAAGATTTGGCGAGTGTGGAGTTTTCTTGAGATGCACACACACACACACACACACACACGCACACACACACACACACATGCGCACACACACATGTACAGATGATGTCCAAAGTATATATATTAACTATAGAATTCAAACATCGTACATGAGAAAAAAATACATATTCCTTTTATTATTATCATCCATTCAAGTTCAAGTTCCTTCTAAGATATTATTATTATTATTATTTTTAGAACATAAGAAAATAAGGAAGCTACAAGAGGCCGTGAGACCTACACGAGGTAGTTCCTGTTACTTAACACTACCTACATCCACCTTTCATCCCCATCCATGAAATTATCCAGCCTCCTTTTTAAAGCTCCCTAATGACTCCGCACTAACTACCTGTCTACTGAGTCCATGCCAATCATTCACCACCCTATTTGCGAACCAGTTTCTCCCTTATTTCATTTTTAAATCTACGCTTTTCCAGCTTGAATCCGTTATTTCTTGTTCTACCCTGGTTGTTAGGTTAGATATAGGTTACCCTGATTATTATTATTATCATTATTATTATCATTATCATTATTATTATTATTATTATTATTATTATTATTACTACTATTATTATTATTACTATTATTATTATTATTATTATTATTATCATTATTATTATTTATTATTATTATTATTACTATTATTATTATTATTATTATCATTATCATTATTATCATTATCATTATCATTATCATTATCATTATCATTATTATTATTATTATTATTATTATTATTATTATTATTATTATTATTACTACTATTATTATTATTATTACTTCCGCAGGTTCCGGCACCGAGTCACATGCTAGAGTTAGTGCCAGTGCCGGGGACAGACAGCATCAACTTCCACACCCTCACCGCCTACAACAACCACCTGGAGACACACCCGGGCCCCGACACCACCTCCTCCAAGACCTCCAAGCTCACCCAGCAACTCTACAACCTGCCACTCAAATTCCAGCTCGATGATTTGCACTCTAACTTTGTACAGGTGAGATGAAGTTACGTCTTTCCTGGTATACCTGGGTACCTGGGGAAACCTGGGGAAACCTGGGGAAACCTGGGGAAACCTGGGGAAGGTAACTGTGGTAACCCGGGTGTCACACTAGCCCTGTGTCCCGGGGTAACGGGTCCTCGCCCACCACAGGCTCAAAGGCTAATGCCACGGAGATGCGCACCGAGGCCACGCACAGCATAGCGTATGGCCCAATCTTTACCTAACTCCGCATCCCCTTGACAGATGGCAGCTGTCCTGGACACCTCACAAGTCCCTCCTGAGAGACTCCCCTACCTCACCATCCTCCTGAACCTCATCTTTGAGTCCCCCATCCTGCGCGGCACCACGGTCATCCCCTACGAGGAGGTGGTCAAGCAGCTGGCCGCCGACACCCTCAGCAGGGACGCCAGCATTGGCCTGGTGTTGAGGGGCGGGGGAACCTTCTCCTGTGGCTCATTCTGCAACAACGTGGTGGTGGTGATCAAGGTGAGCAAGTGTGTGTGTGTGTGTGTGTGTGTGTGTGTGTGTGTATTTACCTAGTTGTGATACCTTGTGTGTGTGTGTGTGTGTATTTACCTAGTTGTGATACCTTGTGTGTGTGTGTGTATGTGTGTATTTACCTTGCGTGTGTGTGTGTGTGTGCATTTACCTAGTTGTGATACCTTGTGTGTGTGTGTGTGTGTGTGTGTGTGTGTGTGTGTGTGTGTGTGTGTGTGTGTGTGTGTGTAGAATTATATGAGTGCAAGTGAGGAAGGCACCAGATATCAAGCATGAATATTAAACAAGGCTGGAGAAGAAAAGATTAGGCTGCATTACCTGTGCTTGGATGAATAATGTATATGAAGGAATAGGAAGATAAAGGAAGGTAGAAAGGAAGGAAGGAAGGAAGGAAGGAAGGAAGAATAGGAAGATGAAGGGAGGAAGGAAGAAAGAATAGGAAGATAAGGAAGGTAGAATGGAAAGAAGGAAGATAAGGAAGGAAGAATGGAAGGAAGGAAGGAAGGTAAAATGGAAGGAAGGAAGGATGGAAGGAGGAATAGGAAGATAAGGAATGGTAGAATGGAAGGAAGGAAGGAAGAATAGGAAGATAAAGGAAGGAAGAATAGGAAGATAAGGAAGGTAGAATAGGAAGATGAAGGAAGGAAGGAAGAATAGGAAGATAAGGAAGGAAGGAAGAATAGCAAGATAAGGAAGGAAGGAAGAATAGGAAGATAAGGAAGGAAGAATAGGAAGATAAGGAAGGAAGAATAGGAAGATGAAGGAAGGAAGGAAGAATAGGAAGATAAGGAAGGAAGAATAGCAAGATAAAGTAGTGACCACATAACACTCAAAGAAAATAGACAAAGTATGTTAAGAGAAAATGTATGTAAAAATATCATCTTATCTATATGCTCAAAGAGAAGAACAGCCTCTTGTAGCTTCATATGTTCTTATTAGGATTAACGGGGTAGAAAAAAGAAGTAAACGGATTCAAGTGGAACAGTGTTTAACAAAAGAAATAGGAAAAACTGGTTCACAAATAGGGGTTTGGTGAATGATTGGCATGGACTCAGTAGACAGGTAGTTAGTGGAGAGTCATTAGGATCTTAAAAGAGCTGGTATTAACAGGATGGGATGAAAGGTGGATTAAGGTAGTGTTTAGGTGACAGGAATCCCTCGTGTAGGTCTCATAGCCTCTTGTAGCTTCCTTATTTTCTTATGTTACCTATGTTCTTATGTCCTCCCGTCCCCTAGGTTGAAATGTCCTTACATCTAGGGCATGTTACCTATGTTCTTATGTCCTTATGTTACCTATGTTCTTATGTCCTTATGTTACCTATGTTCTTATGTCCTTATGTTACCTATGTTCTTCTGTCCTTATGTTACCTATGTTCTTATGTCCTTATGTTACCTATGTTCTTATGTCCTCCCGTGCCCTAGGTTGAGATGTCTCAGTACAAGAAGGGCGTGCAGTGGCTCAAGGAAGCACTGTTCAAGAGTCAGTTTGTGGGTCAGCGGGTCAAGGTCAAAACTAACAAACTCATCAACTCCATCGGCGACCTGAAGCGCAGTGGTCCCAAGCTGCTCAACGTCATGTTCTATAATATTGTGTTCAGGAATGGTGAGTCTGGCTGTGAGAGTGAAGGGTGAGACAGTTGTAGTGACAAAAGTTGTAGTTGACAGTTGTAGTCCAAATCTGAATGGGGACTGGTGACAAGTGGAGTTCCACAAGGGTCTGTTTTGGGCCCATTACTATTGTTTGATTTACATACAACGACTTGGATAGTGGGATTAGCACGTGTATCAGCAAGTTTGTGATGATACTAAGTTAGGTAGGATTATTGGATCACAGTCTGACGTAAACATATTGCAGGAGTACTTAGATAACCTAACGGTGGGCAGGTCAGATGGCAATGGATTTAATATTGATAAATGTTAGCGTTATGAATGATTGTAGAAAAAACCCTGGTAATAGATACACATAAGCATGTATCGCTGAAACGATCAGAAGGTGAAAAAATCTTGGAGTGAGGGTGAGCCCAGAACCTCCGACCTAGGAAACAATGTATTGAGGCCAGAAAAGAGTAATAGAGTATAGGATTCATTACCAGATAGTGTTAAAAAGTTAGAAGTGCGGAAGTATTCTAAAGCTTTATCTGGCTCTAGTCAGGCCTCACCTAAGACTATGCAGTTCAGGTTTGGTCTCCATATTACAGGATGGATATTGTGTTGTTAGAAAAAGTGCAGAGAAGGATGACCAAAATGATACAAGGGATGCGTAACTTTAGTTATGAGAGGAGATTGAAGTTATTAAAATTACACTCACTCGAGAGACGCAGAGTAAGGGGCGATCTGATAGAAGTTTTTAAGTGGATAAAGGGATTTAATAAAGGAGAGGTAGGAAAAGTTCTTACGGCTTTTAACCAGGGTAGAACAAGAAGTAACGGATTCAAGCTGGAAAAGCGTAGATTTAGAAAGGAAATAGGGAAAAACTGGTTCACAAATAGGGTGGTGAATGAGTGGAATGGTCTCAGTAGACAGGTAGTTAGTGCGGAGTCATTAGGGAGCTTTAAAGGGGAGCTGGATAAGTTCATGGATGGGGATGAAAGGTGGATGTAGGTAGTGTTAGGTGACAGGAACTACCACGTGTAGGCCTCGCGGCCTCTTGTAGCTTCCTTATTTTCTTATGTTCTTATGTTCTTATGTGACTTAGGAGTATTTGAGAGTGAAGGGTGAGAATAGAATGATAGATAGAACTACCTGGGTGTTCGATAGGGTTATATTTTGCCAGTTTATTTTAGTGTGGGTATTATTCCAGACGAACAACGAATTCACTTTGGTGGACGAAACTTTTTTTTTTTTTCTAGTGAGTTTTGATGTGTTTAGAATTAATCTGCTAACCGTTTCTGTCGCAAATTTTTTTTTTTTTTTTCTTCTTTTATATACAGGTAAGTATTAATTACCCGACCTTGGGGGGACCGAAGGTAGGTCGGATAATTGGAATAGTCGGATGTTCGGATATCACAGTAACCATAAACGTAAGGACAAAATGGTATAGAACATAAAAGATGCAGCTCTTGAAGGCCGATCCAGTGGTAGACGCGAAAGTAAAATTCATGCATAAATAAAGCCACAAATCAATGTTTTCTAAAAAAAAAAAAAAAAAAAAAAAAAAAAAAAAAAAAAAAAAAAAAAAAAAAAAAAAAAAAAAAAAAAAAAAAAAAAAAAAAAAAAAAACGAAGTCAAATAAATGGCCAAAACAAGATGTGGTGGTGAAAAAAGTCGGTTGTTTGGACAATTCGGATGTTTGGAGGTCGGATGTTGGGAATTTGGCTGGAGTTAGGTAAAGTATAGGTTCGGTTAGGCTCAATTTTTGTTGTTGTTGTTGTTCCAAATCACACAATAAAAACAAAAAAATTATATGATTTGCGACAGAAACGGTTAGTCTAGCAGATTCATTCAAAACGCATCAAAACTCACCAGAAAAAAAAAAGAGTTCCGTCCACCAAAGGATGTTCAGTGTTCATCTGGGAACTGAAACTTTACCTTAGTTTGTTTAGTTATTGATTTATTTGTCCGTTAAATAATCGTAGTGACTTAGATGTCTTATTAATGTGGGTTTTTTACTGCTACGTGTTGGTTTATTGATCTAATTATTTTCTGGTCTGTCAAAAGTGTCTTGGTATTAACTGTCCCGTCTTTTTTAAGTTTACCCAACACATGTGTATATTTATCTATTAATTCTCGTCATAAGCAGTGAATTTTGTCTTATATAGCCACCAAGTTAAGTGTTTTTGTTGTTTATTATTCCAACATAAACATACATTAATCCAGTCATTCTCGTCATAAGCAGTGAATTTTGTCTTATATAGCCACCGAGTTAAGTGTCTTTGTTGTTTATTACTTCAACATAAACATACATTAATCCAGTCATTCTCGTCATAAGCAGTGAATTTTGTCTTATATAGCCACCTAGTTAAGTGTTTTTGTTGTTTATTACTTCAACATAAACATATATTAATCCAGTCATTCTCGTCATAAGCAGTGAATTTTGTTGTTGTCGTGTATGTATATCAAATTATCAAGTTAAGTGTTGTTCTTTTTTAATGTGTATCTATTCATTCTATTTTGTCATATACAGTAAAACCTCTCTTATTCGGACCTCCTCTTTTTTTTTTTTTTTAGGGGTCAAAATTTCCTAGCTATATATTACTACACCTAGATTTTTTTTTTTTTTTTTTTTTTTTTTTTTAGGGGTCAAAATTTCCTAGCTGTATATACTACACCTAATTTTTTTTTTTTTTTTTTTTTTTTTTTTTTTTTTTTTTTTAGGGGTCAAAATTTCCTAGCTATATATACTACACCTAGAATTTTTTTTTTTTTTTTTTTTTTTTTTTTTTTTTTTTAGGTGGCGATTTTTTTACATATCCGCCCATATATAATCCCCCCATTATTCGGATCCTTGCATTACTCGGACCACTCCTTGGCCCAATTAGTCCCAATATGAGAGGTTTTACTGTACTGTACATGCATCAAATTAAGTGTTGTTGTTGTTTATTACTCCAACATAAAGACAATAAACATATATTAATCTATTCACTCATCACAAGCAGTAATTTTTTTGGTCATATATACCTATACATCAAATTAACTGTGTTTATTGAATGCCTTGTCATGCCTTTTATAATGTTTTCTTAATGTGTATTCCTGCAGACACGAACCAGAACCAGCAGAGCATCTTGAAGCAGGAGAAGTTCTTGAACAGACTCCTGGAGCGCCTGAGCAGCGAGGAGGATGTGGTGCTGAAGGAGCTGGAGGAGGTAGACTATAGGCCTGGTCCAAGCCAAACAATGGAAATCCCAGTCAAAGATGATAATAACTAATAGTAATAAGGAGTAATGATTCAGAATACCTAACTAGTCTATTTTTTTTAACAAGGCAAAAATTCCCTTCTATCTTAAGGTCTCATGCTTAAAATGATGCCTATGTTTACCTGATAATAGGGTTAACTATGATAAAATACAGCTGAAATTTAGAGGGAGCGTAGTATTCCCTTCTCCTGGCATCAAATATCAGTCAGTAAGCAGCAAGGGGGCAGGATTTTTGGCCTCGTTAAAAAAAATAGACTATAAACACCTGTACCCCCGCCCGGCAGGTGAGGCAGGCCATCACGGCCCCCCAGCGCATCACCATCCACATGGCCACCGACCTCGAGAAGCTGTCAACGCGCTTTGACCCGCTGGCCCCCTGGATGGACTTTGTGGACCGGGAGAAGGGGAGTCTGGCCAAGGAGAAGTTGTGAGTTGTGTGTGTGTGTGTGTGTGTGTGTGTGTGTGTGTGTGTATATTCACCTAGTTGTATTTTACAGGGCCTCAGCAATGCTCGTATGGCCCCGTCTCCCTATCAACATTTTTTATCATTCATCCTTAGTGCTTAGTGTTGGGGGAAGCCACCACCCCGGGTCACAAACCTAACCTAGAGCTAACACCCGGTACCCATTCACTGCTGGGTGGACAGGGGCTCGGGTTTTGAGAAGACCGCCCGCCTGTCTTTGCTCCGCACGGGGATCGAACCCGGGACTTCTCGGTTGTGAGCCGAGTGTGCTAACCACTACACTACGGAGGTCCCTAAACCTGTCATCCTGTGCGTGCGTGCGTGCGTGCGTGTGTGTGTGTGTGTGTGTGTGTGTGTGTGTGTGTGTGTGTGCGTGTGTGTGCGTGTGTGTGTGTTTACCTAGTTGTGATATAGGGGAAATGGGTTACACTGGTGGGGTCCCGTCTCCTTGTCTCAATGGGTCAATCTTAGCTTTAAAAACATGAATACTTTTGGCATCTATAATTTCACTGTCCAGGCTGTTCCAGTTATCAATGCACTGATAGGGTATCTTTTTTATTTTTTCTCTCCTTGTGTTTCCCTTCATATATCTGGCCTTTTTTTCTCTCTTTTTGATGTATTTGAGCTTTTACATGATAGGCAATTCTCTTTCCCACCTACACAAACCACCACCACTTATCCTGCTCCACCACCTGCTCCTCCTCCTCCTCCACCACTAATCCTGCTCCTCCTCCTCCTACACCTCCTCCTCCACCACCACCACCACTAATCCTGCTCCACCTCCTCCACCTCCACCACCTCCTCCTTCTCCTCCTGTTCCCATAATGTCATGAGGTTAGACGGTCGATGATACAATTCTACACTTACAACTACTATAATCTCTATCCTAACTATCCTTACTGTAATTAACTGTCTCTATCCATTGCCTCAGCCTCTTCAATGCTGCCAGATCCTCCTCAACACACTGCCTCCATGTCT